>VYZU01089916.1:0-19827 GCA_013401355.1 Ceyx cyanopectus
GACATGCTAAAATGGAATGTGTTAGACGCAGTTTTGTCAGACAAGCTCCAAGCAAAATTTTTATCGGGTGATTTTCTTTTATTTTGAGGTGACTTGACCTGCGATGAATATTTCTTATGTGGTTTAAACTCAAAAATTCTTGGTAACAAATATTACCCAAATCTAGCTTCGATTTTAGAGCTACAGTAATTTTCACTAGACGTTCAGCACAAATTCTCAGCCCACTCTACCAGCTGCAAAACATTACAGATTCTGCACACTAGATTAAATGTGCTACAATGGTCATAACTGAGCTACAGCATGTTTTTCAGGACAGACCTTTAAGGTTTCTCCTCATATCAACCTCAGCAGGACTAAACACTATTCCACCTTTCCCAGAAAGTTTAAAATGTTTAAAATATGTTTTTCATTGCCATTTGGCCTCTGTAAAAAGCCTTTGAGGAAACTAGTAACAGACAGCCCCTAAATCTGTATCTCCTTTATGATGAATATAAAAGAATAATCCTCTAGACTTCTTAGTGTCCAGGCGAAGTTAAATCCTAAGGATGAAGCAGCTAACTAGTAACAGAAGCAGGCAAGCCTTGTTTCCTTGGTAAAACTCCATATTAGAGGTCAGTTATACTAGTGCCTCAGCCCAAAGCTTCCTGCGCCTCTAAGAATCCTCCAAACCACCAACAGATGAACAGCTCTAGCGACAAAAATATACCCATTTATCTTTGCAGTGGACAAGACGACTTGATTACACTTCATCAGATACTGAGCTGGTTGTGATGGGAGCAATTTTCCATCTCCATACATACTTACTAAACTTATTTCTAGGAATAAAAGCACTCAGCAACAAGGATTCAACTAGTGTAAAAATAGCTTTTGATGTGTTTAGGAATAGATTTCAAAAGAATGACATTGCACTCATACTCTATTGCAGCAAGGTTAAGCTCCCCAGTGATTCAGTTCCAAGCTTTCTGCCCTGAAAGTTAAAGCCCTTCACACTTATCTTTTTACCAGTATAATTCTTCACAAAATTTACACTCTGCAAGACTAAGGACACTGACAGCCAGTATGGGAATTCTGTGCATGTCATGTAATTAATTATGAAAAACAGTTTTTCATGAAGTTCTCTCCAATTCAAATCACTCTGATGCTAGCTTGTAAATACAAAAATGAGGGTTGGTTCTCCACTTTCAAGCTAATTTGGGCTCATATGGCTTTTGTGACCTTCTATTGAGCCATTTTGGATATATACTGCACAATGAAAAGCTATGTGGTGAAGCTAAATTTATCTCAACTACTCTAGGGATCCATCTACTTGGGATAGCTGCAAAGGTAAATTAGCTCATGCCCTGTTAACAAAAAGTCTGCTTCTACTGCCAAGGTAAGTTAATTCATGCTACAGCTGATGTTTGATCAGAACTGTACCATTCATTCTATGTTACTCTGGGTTTATTTCTACCCCTTTTATGGTTATTCATTGCCTGAGATTATCTGAATGTTCTTTATATTTGTTTTTAGGTGATCCTGCTCAGGCAGGGGGGTTGGACTAGATGATCTTCTAGGTCCCTTCCAGCCCCTAATTTCTGTGATTCTGTGATTTATTTTGCCAATCTAAAGTTTTTTAAAAGTCTACATCATTGGGCCTTTTGGTTTAGAATGTGAGGAGTCCCAAGTTTCTCCTTCAAGATCCCATCAGAATTTGCTCAATTTCACAAGCCATTACATTTCATTGAAATAGGCTTCAGCTAANTAACAATTTTCTAATCACAATATTTTTCTCCTTTCATTTAAATGCATAAGTGAAATAAGTAATTATAAATGCTTAAATAAAACATGTCTGGATTCCAAAATTTTCACTAAGCACAGTAAAACATGAACATCTAACATGAAAAATGAAAACAACTTTAAGACAAAATAAACACACAACCATAGAAATGGGCAGTTTACCACCTTGCACATCAAAGCCCCTGTCTGATGGCTTTCAGGGTGACATTGTCCTGACAACTGCCCTGACATCAGCCACCAGTAAAACAAAGATATTTCAGTGCTGTGTTTAGGCCAAGAAAGAGCCCCTTTTTCTGGTATCATCCTTAAGTCACTGTGGGACAGATCGTGAACATCTGCTGACTCTTCTTGTTGATGTTACGAATCATCCATTCTATACTTACTTCTAGAAAACTGCTTTCAGTGCCTTCCAAGCTTTTTCTCATACAGTGAGTAGCCATCCTACCCCACTTCCCACCACATAACTTAAAGTGAGGAAAACTAAAGTGTCACAGTAAAATAATAACTGACCTTGTTTACCCAATATCATACTTCGACTATATTGAAGTATCCCATAAATAAGTTCTTTCCTCCACAGTCTTCAACAAGTATGTATCTTAGTACTGGCTAAAACCAGAATAATAAATATTCTGTACTCAAATAACATTTATATGCCCAATGAAAAATATTTATTAATTTACTGTTCTATATTTTAGACCAAACTCAACAGTGCAGATACCTCTCTGTAACTTTCTACCATTTCACTGCTGATTGCAAAGCAAACTAATGTATATAATAGCTCAATATCATCTGCCTTTAGGTTAACGTATGTAGGATATTCTAGTCTTGATCTACACATTATTATTAAAATAACTCAATTTAGCATGCTGTAAAAAGAAAGGATGTACAGGTCTTTTAAAGAGTGGCAGCTGAAAGGTCATAAACAGTAAAGAAACAATTACATCTCACAGTTGCTCTTTTCAGTATTGAAGGAAGAACCTACACATTATTGATTTCTTAGCATGTTATCCCAATATTGTCACCCTTACTTCTAAGAACTGATTGAATTAATCCATTTAAAAATTAACTATTTGAGTAAACAAGAAGATTCTCTTAAACTATAAAAAAATTAGATTATGACAAAAATTTACATGCAGTAATTCACAATAGTAGTCACCTCTGCCATTCAGTTTGTTTTCATTATAAATGGCAGGACTTGAGCTGATAAAAGTGGGATTTTTATAGACTATGTAATGACACAAAACAAATTTTAGTGTACAAACCCTCTTCATGTAGGTTTCTGACTTGGAAACATCAGATAATTGAAATAACAGGCTTTTGTTTTAAAAAATATGTTGAATGGCCTTTTAGTTAGGACTTTCATCAGACAGCAGATATCTTAGCACAGAAGAACAGAACAAAGCACAATGTATTTGTTAAGAGAAGCAGAAATAAAACACATAGTAATTTCCAGTGGCTGTTACTTGCTGTCTCATCCTCCAGAATTATGTAACTCCTAAATAGGATGAACTATGATAAATACCATTCTCTGTTTCCTCATTTCAAAGCAGAATTCAGCTGTCATAAAGATGATTTGTCTCCATCTGTGATCCATCAAATCATTATGTTCTTTTGTATTGTTTTTCTTATTGATACCTAGTATTGAAACCTCAAGGACTACATGGAGGACATTCTTCAATGGAGTATCAATGGTCTGCAGAGCTTTTGTCCTCACTGCCAGCTTGACATTAGTCAGGAAATAAGCAGAAACCACCAACCTCTTGATCTAAAGCTTAGTTTATTTCTAGGCCATTCATCCTGTTGAATGCATCAAATAATGTTAGATTCTCAACTTGGGAAATGCAGCTCCATTTCCAAATGACAACATGCCCTTAGAATATTAGCTAGAAAATTACCTTGTCAGCAGGAAGAAAGTCATGTCTTTAACAGAGAACTAATAACCAGCTAAGTCAATAACCTGAGTTTGAAGAAGTTTAGCAGGAGCCACAGAAGAGCTTTTATTTTCTTCTTCTTTGCCCCTGTTAACTACTCCATATGTCCTTAAAACCTGGATTTCAGCACATGGTACGTTCAATACACTTTTGATGAATTTCTGTAAGTGACTAAGTTTTGTTCCCCTGTATTTTGCAATATTCCTCCTTCCAAGAAAACCAAATTTATAATGTGAATGGAGGCTGCATACTTCTGGCACATGCAGTTGTGCAGATGTTATTCTTTAAGGAAGACTATCTTGATTGCCTCCGTGAATAATGGCTACGAGATGGCGAGGAGCCAACAGTTCTCTTATAGCAGAAGGTATAAAACCACTCTCCTACTGAAAGAAGGCCCCCAGTAGGATAATATATTATTACGCATGATTCAAATTACAGGATCTGCAGCAGGGGAGCTAGTGGCTGAATCAGGACAGCCGCACACAGAATACTGATGATGGGATGATGGAATGCATCATGCATTGAAAGAGCTATGGTTTCGTGTTTAAATCCCCTGTATTTTCAAAGTGACTACAAGGATCAATATATAACTGAAGCTCCATAAACAAATCGTACATTACTGTGTGCATGGAGGAAAGTTATCATGGTGTAACAAAAATTCTATTTAGGAATACTTCTTCAAATATAATTTTGTTTTACCAAAGACTGTTGACCTCTTGAAGCCCACTAGCAATAGATACAGCTTTAATTTAATAACATAATATTGAATTTGTCTCATATCTGATTCTGTTTCAGCTATTAGAATACTGAATAGCAAAACCTTGCCTCATTAGATTATGCGGTCTGAAATCTCTGCATTCCACTGTATTCTGGGCTGGTTTAAAATTGTTCGCACAACAAATTACTTTACCCACAAAGAACTAAATCCAAATGTCCAACACAATGTTGGCTAGCCTAAACGTTTTCAATTTATAATTGAACAAATCAAGAAATTTTGCTTATTATTGGAAAAAAAAAATTAAAATGCCAACAAACCTATTGCCTAATATGAAAAGCTGGCTAGAGAATAGTTTTTCAAGCTAAAATCTAAATTTTCTGTGCAGATCAAGAGCATTCTCAATAAAAAATTAGCTAAACAAAAATTCTGTATTTCGCTTTGCTGCAACATACCCTGAAGCAGTATGCAAGCTCTCCCTTGACTTCCTTTCATACTGGATCTTGTATTCAGTTATTCTGGTAAATGGATGCAAATCAGGTGCATTGTGTTGAGGTGGAAGGAAGGGGGTGAAATTTGTTCAGAAATGATCTCAGTTCTATTCATTAATAAAATGACATCTTGGCTGAAAGTGGTGAAGAATGAAATATAGCAGTACTGAACCTCACTCAGTTGTAACAGATGCATGTAAGAACCTTTAGAGAAAGCCATATATGTAAAACGGCCACAGTGAAATGATTTCTGAAGCATTAAAATAAGTACTTAGACCGTGATGGCAGCTAAGGATGCAAACCTCAATGCTGCAGCAACACCCTTTTTACCATCCAAGATGGTTAAAGTGATCTCAGATTATAATTGAAGAAAGCAGTACCACATTAGGTATATAATACAAGGAGACAAACATACATGAAAGAAAAATATATACACAATATTAACAACAGAAGATTCTTTTAAAGGTTTTATGGGGCCAACATAAAGAAAAAATGGAACAATGCCCATGGTTACCTGCAGAGACAGCACACAGTTAAAAAAAAAATAAAAAAAATCAGGAAAAATGTAGCCATCATTTTGCATAGCCATTCAAATTACGCTGGCAGAATAATTAATGGAGGACCTAATCTCTGTGAGGGGAAGAAAAAAAAAAAGAAAAAAAAAGGATACGTTAAACAAAGTTCATTACTGCATGATGTAAATGAGTTTCTCACCAGTGATGTCACTGATTGGCTGAGATGTAGAGCTGGTTTCGAACAGTGCAGCATGGCCGGATTGGCTGCTAGCTCTTCTGGTTACTGCCTGCTTGGGCAGCGGTCGAACCAGACACTTTCTGTCTCTCTTGTTGTCGTTTGAAGCAAATCTTGTTCAGCCCAGCTGTGTCTCCATAGTAGTGGCACCCTAAGAGAGTCTCCCTCCTGCTTCCCACAGCTCATCTGTAAGGCGGTCGCTGCTGTGAAATACCAGCCTTTGGCACGGAGCCCAGACTGCGTTGTTAGATCCGTCTATAATACAGAAAAGAATTTTTTTTTAAAGCAGTTCTTTCACCGAATTACATCCTAAGAAGGATTAATAAGCACTAAATTGCAACTGATTTGTGGACTTTTAAATTATGTAGCTAGCACACTTTCTGAAATAAAACATTATCTGATCTGCAATAGCACAGCGTCATTGGTTTAAAAAAAAAAATGGAGAAAAAAAAAAGAGGAAAAAGAATGGAAGGACGAAAGAGAAGCAGAAACTCTTCTTGTTTACCTTGATTACAAAAAATAATTCTTCATTTTTTTCCCCCTAGACAGTAACTGATGTCTTAGTGCTATACAAGAATATTTTAAACTATCGCCAGTTTTCTATTTACATCCGAGTCATAATTTTCAGGTTAACACAAGGGATCTTAATTAGCATTCTCTTTAACTATGCAAACTGAGGGCATGAAAGAAAAATGCAGTATGGAAGAGACAGAGAGAGACAGAGAAAGAAGGAAAAAAAATAAAATCTGTGCAGCTTTTACAGTTCAGCTGTCTGACCCCCTGCAAAAAGAATGCAGTCATATCAACTTTGCCAGACAATGGAGTACCTACAGGCTTTCCTCTAGACAAGTCCTTTATAACCAGTCAGTATTATGTGCTGCAGACAGTGGCCAATCGCTAAGCTGCTTTCTACAGCAGTGACACAATAGGTGCACTGGCCACACTGTCCTCCTAGCCTCTGACAACGGTTCAGGTTCATTTTTTGTACACTGGAACACGCATATGTCTTTAATGTTCCTATTGTATCAAAAAAATATATAAATTCACTGTCAGCCCAAGCTCGCTTTGTTTTGCCATAATTACATCAGCCTAATTACTGCAGCCGAGCCGCAGTGCCACTGCTCAGAGCGGCACATAGGAATGCACGTCATATAAATATGCATGAGCACGCCTGCTTATTTAAATACAAAAATGCATCAATTGCTGGTGGTGCCTTTTCGGTCTTGTTTTCTGTATGTCCTTCCTCCCCCCTCCAACACCCATTCCTGATAAAACCAAATGAGTTAAGGATGCCTAGCAAACATGGTCACCATTTTCTCCCTTTATTTACCCAAACTTTTATTTCTTCCGTTCTAATTGCAAGCATTCAATAGGAACTGGGAAAAAAAAAAAAATAAAAATTCAAATGCAAATGAACCTCAGTTAGCAAAGGGGAAGGGTATTGCAGACCTAGGGCATTTTTCTCCCTTGTCACTAACCATCAGAGTGAGCGCCTGTAAATGAATCTGCATACACTCCATCACAGCCACGCATCAGATGCCCAGTTCTTATTAAAACCCCGACGATCCCCCAGCATGTGAAACACATCCAGCCTGTGTGTTTGGGTATTCTGTAATTACAGCATCCCTTGTAACAGTACCTGAATCCGCTCAGATAGTCAAAAGATTAAATCATCACTATTCACGTATTAAGCAGACATAATTGGGCACATTCTATAGTGGGAATCGCCATGCTAATTTTTCTGATTTTATGCATGGGATTTACATATTCATGAAGAGAATAGCTGTTATGACCGCCGACAGAGCAACATGAAAAGACACCATTCTCCAGCACACAGAGTATACAAAACCTAGGGGGAAAAGATGTAGCATATGGTGACAAGGAGAAGAAGTTGTTTGGCTTTCGAGGGTTATTTATTTCCTATTTATAAATTCTGGGTAGATGGCTTACAAAAGCATGTAAGTATTCCAAACACAAAAGCAAAGTAAATCTGTGTTATTAGTAATCATCCACTGGCAGCTGAAATAAAATTGTTTTCCAGTTGGTGCCCAATGTTCTGCAAGTCTTGCCTTTGCATTAGGGACCATTTTCGGGTTATGGATTCTTAGGATGTATTCATGCAAGAATGCACAAAAATACTAACGAATCAGAAAGGAATAGAAATTCCATCCCATATTTTAAAATCTGCATTTTATATTCTAATACTTGCTTTGTTTTAGGGAATTATACCTTTCCCAGGAAAGCTGGTGTTCTTCATTACCATTGGCATTTTTTTCCCAGCCTATTACGACTGCATGTTTTCCAAATCTGATAAAATATATCCTCTGAGTGACTTTCAGGTTCTATTGTTTTTTTTAAAGAAAAAAAAACACCAGAGGAAAGATAATTCAGGCAGTAGTGCAGACACAGCGTGTATTTATTTCTATAACTATTTCATATAAACACACTATGCTTACTGTAACCTTGTCCCTTTTATGCATTAAGTATAATTATTTTTAAATGTTTGTTTATGTCTCTGGTAGCTGCCACTCAAAACAGCTTAAATTTCTTTTAATAGACAGATAACATTACCTACATATAAGGTGTTCTTTTCCCTACATTTTCCTACATTTGGTAAAGATAATACCACAGATATCAAGGTGAGGATAATTAATTTTCTGATGGGAAATGAATAATTTTAATGAAATATCCATACGTTTAACAGGCCTTGTGGTATACTACTTTTCACAAAACACTGTATTGAATACTACCATAAAAGAAAANTATTCTCTAATTACTTCAACCAGACCACTGTTATTGTGTCTGTCAAAACAATAAGCTGCCAAATACATTCTCTGTGTTTGTCTACACCTAAAATCCAAAATCCAATGACTCCAAATCTGTGAGCTAATTATTAATTTTCCCCTTCATCTTAAATGTCTGGGATATTACATCATATAGCACAAAAATAAGGTTCATTGCTAAAAGGGAAGCCTTTACAGAGCAGAATGATGATACCTTTTTAAGGTACGAACATTTTAAAACCTGTAGCACAACCTATAATCAAGACCCCCACTCCATAATTTCAAGTATATTAGTATTAATTTGTAGCTTTTGTTAGAGGATAACATCTGAAAACTTCAAGAATTTATGGAAGAATTGAGGTAATTTTGCATAAAGAAAACCTGTAATGTTGTGTTCCTTGCTTACTGAGAGAAAAAAATAAATAAATGTTTTTTGCTTGTAGCAACGAACCTGACAAATTTCAACCACTGTATTGAAGTAAATGAAATCACATACATTTAAAAGTAGGCAGATTTATGTCTCATTTTATAATCCCTATCATACTGAGTGCTGATTTTTTTCATTTAACTCATTCTTCCAGAGTAAACATCTGTAACAACAGTGCAAGTTAAGAAATTTCAGAAAAAATTATCTGATCTGTTACACCTGGCATCAAATTAAAAGGACAACAGTTAAAAAAAAAAAGTATTTGTTTAGAGTAATGTTTCTCATTCTAGAACTTAATCATGTACCACATCAGTTGTATATATCTTTCTTTAATTTCAATAGCTGTAATCTGTACAAACTATCATATATTATTCTGTATGTTATAACTTGTAGTACTATCAGCCTCAGTCTATTCAAGTTCTTACAAGTTCCCAGAAAACACCACACAACATCCACAGCATTGGTTATAATGAGACTTAATGTATATTCTTGCTACCCATTCAGCTTCTGAATTGTGGTTTGAATTTTCAAACAACACTCTAATTCTGACATCCATATTTAAACTCTGGTGCTGCTATAAACCTCAGTCCAGAAAATTTCCACATAGCTGACACTTAAGATCCTAAATAAGCTGGTAGTCTTGACTTTCAGAAGTGCCAGAAACCTGCACCTCAGTTGTGCACTACAGGAGCTCTTGTTAACTGAACTGACTTAATATGATGCAGATGCCACATACTTGGCCTTCGTAAAGGACTTGATGCAAATACTAACCTGCTATTTTTCTTTTTTAGTAACTCTTACAATCCTAAATGCTCTGATGATGGAATAAAGCTTTCCAAGCTTGGGATTGGAGCCTGTGAAAAGTAGCAAAGACTTAAGAGGTGAGAAGTGTAGCGTTCATTATTACTACATTTGTGGCAACATGAGACTAGTACTTGGGTTGATGCAAAGTATCAGGGCTGTGAAAAAGTTTCAGTAAAAAAAAGTTTAGTTATCATGTAACTTTAGTTATCATCTGTATCTTATACCTGGACAAGTGCTAAAAACTTGGAAATTCTTTGCCCAGGGTGTAACAAATTTAGTTTTCAAGTTCTCTGGCATTATGGCACCAACAGACACACTGATTAAAAATCACTGAAGCATTTCCACCTTTGTACCTTTCATTAAAATATCCAGCCAAACAATCCTACATGAGAATAATGAGACAGAGTAATTTTTCTCCCTTTTTTAATTCATTTTTTTCAATAAAATTACCTGGGCTACATAGTCATTAAATACATACTGTAATTTTTAAAATATTATTAATAAAAACAGATAAAGGTGCATTGTTTTAGAGCTAAATCATAACCTGTTTACATGCAATATTTAACATTCTTTGGGGATTTATTCCATGTCTTCTTATTTTTATTTATTAATTAAAAATAATGGAATTTAAATTGTCTGGCACTTTTAAATGTCACTGAGGATTCACATTCAGGAAAACTTGCAATTAATTTTTAGCATATGTAAAAAATATTTGCCTAAATTCTTTGCCTTCATTTACCCCTTCAAGAAACTGATTTTAGGGTTATTTTAACCCTCATTCATTACCCTGCTGCATCTTCCCCTTATTCAGAATTCATCCTTTCCTCAGGCACTACTTAGTCCTCTTAAAGAGTAAAAATTGAATGATACGCTTTTGACAGTAATTTAATTAAACTGATTGTACATTCATGAAAACATATGATTAAGGCTCTATGTCCACAGTAGTTATAGTGCTGTAAGGACTTTTACATTGTAGTACCTTACCTACCATAAACTTAATTTCACTTACCTGTCTCTCATTTATTTGGGAACAGGACACTCTGGGCAAAGTTATATGGGCCATTACTATGTGACTATTTGATTTCTTTTATGTTCAAGGCCTACCATAAGCTGTTGTTGTAACTGAGTTAACTGAACTAAATTTCTGGCTTAACAGTTTTCCTTCTTTTTCTTGCCCATGCATTAAGTAAATCTCAGTAAATACTCATTTCCAGTAGCAAACACTCTGGGTTTGGGGTTTTTTACTTGATTATCATTACCAAAGCAACTACATACTAAACAATGGATCTACTCTGAATAGTGTTTTACCTTAAGATAGAGTGAATGAGTCTATCTGAAGGCTGGTAGATGCTATGGTACTGTTTTATGTTTGATTTACAGGACTCAGGGATAAAGATAATAGTGTTCAAACTTACCAGTTTCCTTATTCATTATGAGGGATCATTGCTGTGACGATGACTGAACACAACCATCTATATCATGAAGGATTTTTTATTATAAATATGCATCTAGGAGACACTTGTAATTTCTTAATCTTCAATGAATGTGAGAACTTGCTTTTAATGGAGCTGATTTTTGTAATATTTCAGCACATCCTGCAGCCAGCAGCCAAGCAGAAAGCCTGTGCTACCCAGCTGTAACTCCACTTAATCTTTGTAACCTCAGGATAACTCTCCTCAAATATAGTAAACAATCACTATATCTGAAAGAAAATGCAAAGTTAAAGTCTTCCAAGCACAAGATGTCTAAATACTCAGTACAAGATGTCAAGAGTGAGATGACAGTCCACATGTGAAATCTTTCAGGGAGGCAATGTCAATCTGGGTCACTAACAAAATCAGTAAGACAGTGAGGGATGTGTACTGACAGGTGCCTCTGACACACTGTTACACAAGGAAATTCCACCACTTCCCCTAAAACACAAAACACCTCCAACCAGTAGCAAATAATACACACATTGCATGTTATAAGCTAGCAATCAGGGTGGGATTTGGTGGTCTGTGTTTAGTGCTAAGCAACTTAGTACTGCCTGGCTCCCCAGGATAGGAAAACAAGTCCTGTGTGGTGTCTGCCCAACATAGAAACATTCTGGATACCTACCAGCTTTGTATATGGCATTCAGTACCCAGTTAAGATACTAAATCTTACCCTCAGATTTTACCTTTCCCTTTCAAACAAAACTCATCTTGAAGCAGTCCAATCTTTTCTTCACAACAAGCCACAGCCTACAAAATCCTCTCCGTAGCGAGCCATCCCTCCTAGACATCTCTATTCTGCTAAAGGCAGTGCCACAGAAAGGTACACCAATTGCATTGCAATATTATTATGACACTTTCATGTTGTGGTGGGCTGATGTTGGCCACCTGCCACATGTCCACCCAGCCATTCCCTCACTCTACCTCCTCAACAGGGCAGAGGGAGAAAATAAGATGCAAAAGTTCATGAGCAAGATAAAGAACAGGAGGACATCACCAATTTCCATCACTGGCAAAACAGACAAGTTGGGAAAAAGTAATTTAACTTATTGCCAGCCCCAAGTGGCACAGAGGGGATAAGGAAGAGTGGTTACCATCAGTCTGTCATATCTACTCACACTCTTCCCCTGCTCCAGTATGCATCTTTTGAACAGGCTTCAGTCCTTCAGGATAAATCTCGTCCTGTGTGGGATCTCTGTGAGCTGCAGTTCCTTCAGGGGAAATCCACCTCCCACAACCTGTAGTCCTCCACTGAGTTGATATCTGCACCACAATGGGCCTCTCCAGGGGAATCCCTGCTGGGGCACTTGGACCACCTCCTCCTCCCCCTCTCACCTGGGTGCTCACAGCTATTTCTCACCCATTTCCCCTCTCTCCCCTCTGCCGGGCAGCGTTTTTCCCTCTCTTTTTCGGGCTTCTGTCCTCACAGGTCTCGGCCGTGCCCTGCGATGGGTCGGCTGGAGCCGGCTGGGACCGGCTGTGTCCGGCACGGGGAAGCCCCAGCGCCTCTGCACAGGGGCCTTAGCTGCAGCACCCCCGCTAGATACTGGGTATCCTCACACAGGGTACACTGGTGCCTCTTTCTTGACTGAAAAGTTTAAACAGTTCACACAGATTTTTTTTCCTTGACTGATAATGTGCTTAAGTGAACACACATAGTTTGTTCATAGCTTGCCTGTGTGAAGCACTGCTGTGAAGTAGCTATAGTGCTTATAGCTTTTCATCCCAAGCTCTGGTTTCTGTACAGAGTGCTTTTGTTCTCTGTGGACAGGTATCCTCAGTCAGCCTTCAGGACAAAACACGTATAAAGACCATTTTCTGTCCAACAGTTAAATTCCTTCTGCACACAGGTACAATAAACCCCTGCTGCTGTATTACCTCCACAAAGCTGGAGATGCAGAAAGAAAAACCCTTACAAGAACTGCTCAAAACCTCATGCTCTCTGACTTCTCTGGTCATTAGTTGCTGTGATCTAAGAGGTGACTTCCCCCAGTTATGAATCTGCAATGCAGGAGCAGAACAACCCTTCAAGCACGGAACATGTAGAAAAAGCTTTCACTATCAGCTGCTGTTCTACCCAGGCCCACAGCTCTGGATAGGTAAATACAGACAAGTAATAAGACTGCTCCATAACCTTTTGAACTCCTCCGAACAAGCCCGTTGCTGAAGAAAGGAAATAGTTAAAATAATGCCTACTTAACTGGCAAAGAACAATAAAGGTTGGCCAACTCAACCCCAGATACATATTAATGGGAATATTCACAAGGACACCTAAACACTTCATTTTTTACCTAGAAAAAGAACTTTGCATATCTATTACATTAGGTCTTCCCCCTTTGCATAATTCTTAGGAAGCAGAGCCAGATGTCAATCAGAGAACCCTATGTATTACTTTAATTGCTAGGATTAAAAAATTATAGGTTTCCTTGTATAAATACACATGTATTGAGTACAAGCAGCAATTTGAAATATACTGATAATTGCGAAAGGATTTGGAATTGTTCCCAAAGTCAAACCATGGACTCCACACAATAGGAACCTTCCCTGCAATAGTCACTGCTGCAGTCTATATCATAACCTTCACCTTGATTTAACACACTTAGGTGAAGCTGAAATCCTCAACAAGTCTACCCTTGACAAAACCAGTATACGATGATCCTCAGATGTAATGCATGAGGCACATAAGAAATGAAAGAACACAGAAATAAGATAGTGGTGCCCTGTGGTTCCTGTTGCCCCTCCCAGCACTGGGATGCCTTCTTGAGCACTCAGAGGCTGGCCCAGTTGGTCTAGTGAGCAGGCTTCTCTACACAGAGCTGGGAAATCTCTGCTCTATGGGGCATGTGGCTGAGTCCTCACTCTAGTCTCCTGATGGAAAATGTCAAGGATTGCCTGGAAAGGTGCTGTGCTCTGGGAAGCAGACAAAAAACAGAGGAGCACCATATGCTGTAAAGATCAGGATTCTCTACTGTTCCCCACAACTGTTTAGGTTGTTTAGTTGTTTTAACTTATCTGGGAGTAGAGTGGACATACCTAAGAAGCTTCTTTGATGATGGTTCATTACGTGCTCTCCTGAAGGAATTATCTTGAAAAACTGAGATGCCACAGGCAAGTTAGTTATGTGAAAAGATGACCCATCACCTGAGATATTTTCAACAGTTATCACCCTAGTTTCACAGCCCACGTAGTCAACCTGTAAAACTCGTAGTGAACAACAGTGTTATCAGAAACTGATTCTGCACCTGGGAAATTGTACCAGAAACCCAGGTCCATGCCTGTGATCAGCATCACCCTCCTCTTGCAGCTACCTACTGGTGCCACTTAGAGCTGTCACAAACCTGCCTGGAGAGACAATGGACCAGGCTTCAAGTAGTGGCATACTTCAAATCTAATTTCCAATCTAGTTATTTTTGAGAATTGTGGGTTTTTTCATAAGCATATATTTAAAACAAAGGGAGACTTGAGATCTACAGGGGGACTTGCAGAGAGACAAAGCTGCTTTCTTCATTCTGATTGATGAAACAGCTCTTGATGTAAAATTAAAACTAAAGGCTTGGAGCACACATTGAACTATAAAATACAGTGCAAACATTCCTCAAAACATTATTCTGCTCCTGCTTTGCCAAATAAGCCATAGTAGCCATTTCCTTAATAGGAGGAACTAGTCAGGGGCTGGGGCAAAGAAAAGTAGTTGTGTAAATAATGTATCTTGACATATTTTCTGAGTATTACACAAGTATTGATGCAGTTATCCTCAAAACACTCATTAAAGGGATGGTTGGCACCTTTGTAATTTTACAGATGGGAATTTAATGTCAAGAGGTATGAAGCTAAAATGGTAGCAGTTAGAAATGTTCATCTCCTAAATGTTCCTTCCTGTGAATAGATGTAGAACAAAAAGAAGAATTAGCCTAATCTACACTACATAAGAAGTCAGTGTTAGTCCAACTTAAAATACTTCATATTTCTATTAGCTTTCATTATAATTCTGTGAAATACAACATACATGGAACATATTTTGTATATAAGGAAAAAATACAGATGTTAACTCACCTGCAGCTACAGTAAGTACCAGTGAGAAAGCAAAGGACAAAGTTAACTACCTTATCTATATCCTGAAGCCTGCATGCAACTCTTGTAGCAAACTGACAAAACATTATACTGCAGTAAGGCTTCCCTTTATCCAGATGTGGTTTTCTTTCTTAAAAAAATATTTTAAATTCATTTAATGCAATCACTAAAACAAGAGACAAAATAAGGGCTAATCTTACAGCCTATGAAATCTCTTTTACTTTCCTTCGAGCAATATTTGGCTACTGGATTTATGGTAAGATACAAGAACGGGCTACTTCTCTTCCATGGACTGTAAGGGGGGACTGCTCCTGACACCATTAGCTTTCTTTGCCTTAGCTCTTTAAGATATACTCCCCCAAACATCAAATGAAAGATCTTACGTATCACAAGGACTTTCATAACTGCATAGATAGTTCACTCAGAACACTATGCCTGTATTAACTGTTTCCTTGTTCATTTGTTTTGCTTCAGAAAGTGACCTCTTGGCCCTCTACTTGAAAACAGAGGTGGGAGATAGAGGGCAGGAGAGGAAGTCTTAATGAACACATGCTCAAGAAAACATTAAAGGATTTCACTGTGGGATACCCATTAGTATCAGTGGGGGCTGTTTAGGGATTTAGCTACACAATGCTTTGAAAACATGCATCTTTGTGTTGGAAGGAGGACATTAACTGCTCTGAATGTCTTTACCATGAATGTCTCTGGCCAGGGAAGTTAATAAAAGGTTTAAAGAGAAACCGGGGCAGGATAGATGTTCGGATATAACTGCAATGCTGCCTGTCCTGCTGGGCTCTCAAGTCTATTTGACATGCCACTTCCTGCCATCCCTGTATGGATGGGAAAAAGGCAGGCATAGAATTATGTACCCTGTACAAATTAAGCATCAGCCCACCCTGAACATTCAAGCAAGCAAAAGCACTAGAGAAACAAACATGTATGCCTTTAGTTCCATTTTCTACCAATTAAAACACTGATTTTTCTAACTTGTTAGGAAAAAAATAAGAAGAATCTCAAATTTCCAGAAAATTCAGGAACAAACTCATTACCTGCATCCTTTTCAACACCCCACGATTTAGCTTTAAGTTAGACTTCAAAGTCTTATGTAATGGGGGGCTGTGCCAAGAATTCTGTTTCCATCACTAACTGAAGCAATAGCTTGCAATTCCGTATTTAATAAATAAATAAACAAATGAGAAGCAGCAATCTTCAATTCAATTCATATAAACAAGAAAGCATTTAGCATTAACGACTCTGGAGGCAGCTAGAAAAGGAAAGAAATGGAAAAATATCCATTAGTCAATAAGGACTGAGTTCAGGCCGTATGTTGAGTGCACAGGAAGACAAGAGAAACTTTGCAAGACTTACTAGCAGGAATTAGCAGGAATTCCATGCTGGTGAAATGTCTAGTTTTTGTTGAGAAATAAAAGGATTTCTGCAGTCAAAACAACATCCTAACCTGCTACAGTGTTGGCAGAACAAGGAATGTCATTCTTCTGTAAGCCTGCTCACATGGTATGAGAAGTACTGTCTTGAGGAACTAGTATGGTGCCTAGTTCTAAGGTAAACCCAAATGCTGATGGCACTGCAAATACACATCTTCTGTTACAACTATTTCATCTAAGTACCAGCCCAGATGGAGAACCTCCTCTATTACATGATTTATTTTTGCCATTTGCAGGAAAACCAGCAACTCAACACAACAAATGCAAATAGAGCAATGGACAGCAATAAAGTGTTGCAAAACTTTGACAGAAAAACAGTGAACATGTTACCTTAATTATTGTCAGATTACATATATGACATATATGTCACCTCTTATGTGTACCTCTCAGAAGAAATGCTTTGTAGCCTTTTGGTGTGGAAATTTACATAGCCCAGCTTCAAAACACTGAGCATCTCACACGGCCACAAACCACGTCCTCTGAAGTGTCACAGCCCATTGTCCCAATATTGTTTAGAAAGCTACACCCCGCTGTTCGTGAACATCCTACAAGGGATTACTTCATCTTTGTTCTCTCATACCAAGAAGTCACGGCTGACTTCAGAACTGAAACAGCCAGTCTCTTGTCACCGAAAACTTGATCAGGTGTTCCTCCATTGCAGCAGTTTAGATTACATTTCTAACAAATACCACAAGCAGCAAAATGCTTTCAGCTATTAAATCTCTTACATAAGTGTTGAAAGTAACTTAAACCAGCTGAAGCAAAGTGCAAGATATATAGATAGTGTCGCTGTTCTTATTGAATTTTTACTGTGCTGTTGATAACTGATGACACCCACTGGAACATGACTCATTATTATTTTTTAGACTCTGGAAACACAGTTTCCAGTACTACATTAACTTCTAAGATATTTCATTATTACACTCTAGCAAACCAGGGAAGAAGATGAGAAGGCGCAAACCTCAACTTTTCCTGACATGGCCAATCTATTAGGGAGCCAGAAATGCATTCACTTAAAATGAAAAGACAAAAAAATCCTAACCTAGATGCATCCTGGGCTGCACTAATAATTGCCTTTACCTGCCATGCTACTCATATCAGCCACAGTGTACATTAAGCATTCCAATAAGGTACTGAACCATATAGTCTGGAAATGGTTGTACCTGCCAGTCATTTAATTATGAGGTTAATCAAGATGCATATCCAACCATTTAGTAACATTATCACAAAGAGAGGAATTGTTTTGTCCCAAGTAACTCATTGCACTCTTGAGACAGAGCAAATGAACAATATTTCCTTCCTCTTCTCTGTCCCCTGTCACTACCCAAGAATATATAAGTTAAAAACATGCAGAGGTTACTGCTACACAGCCATAAATGCAGCTAGGTGAGTGAAAATAAGTGCACACATCTGGTAATCAAATCCTCTGGACAGAGCTGAAAATGAGAAAAAGGTTGTTTGATAGGAAGAGAGGCATCGAGCAGGAGAACAAGTCTCAGCAAGAACAGGAAAGCAATATAGCTCTCTGACTTGGTGCTAACGGAGCCCGTGGGCAGGAGGTTCAGGTGAGGTCCAGCAAGAGAGAGTATTGAAAAGAAAAGAGAGAGGAGGGTGTGAAGTAAAGCTGAAGGAATTCAGTCTTCCAGAGACTGGGGGGGGGGGAAAAAGATTGAAATTGTCAGGCAAAGGAAATGCACAACTTGTTTTGTCCTCATGGACCCCATTCTCCTCATCCATTTATAACAGACTCTTCACACAGAGACAATTCCTGCTTCAGAAATCTTAGCAATCAACCGTACATTTGTAAAGGACCTTGCACACAACAAGACCTTAGCCTCTGGATATTGAAGAAATTTATATACATATATTTACAAAATCAGAAATAGGACATGGGATAAAATCCCTGAAAATGAAAGGACACGGAGAAGGTTAAAGTACAACCAATATAAGCAGGACTTACCTTTACTTGAGTGCATCATTATTTATGTTTATACTACTGCTGCTAGATCATTTTAAAGACTACAGCACAAATCCAAATTCAGGACAACTTTACCTGAATGGGGCCTCAACTACCTCCTTGGGCAACCTGCTGAAACTTATGAACCATTAATGGTAAAATATTTTAGGAACCATAATTTCCCCTTCATAAGGCAACCATTCAACAGTGTAATCATTAAAAAAAACATCCTCCTTATTAATAATAATTGTTTCACCTTCTGTTTAGAATGTACTTAAGTCATTGACACAGCCTCAAACATCATACTGGGCAGGCAGTACAACAACTGAGCATATTACGAGATGTTGAGGTCAAAAGTACTCTGCAGCAAATACTTCTAAAATTGTGTAGCTAACATATTAAGCTTTGTTTTAGGATAATTGAGCAACAACTGATGGGCATCTAAGCATTCCAATTTTTCTCTTCTCAGTGCTGAAATGGAAATTGAACTGAATGCTTCATGGCAATGAAACAAGTATGCTGCTATGAATTAATTTTAACTCTAATACCATTTCAGGCTTCACTAACACATGCCAGTTCAAAACTAGAGATGAAAAACTGTTTCAGAAAGAATAAAGACAACCTCTCTTCTGTTCTGTTTCCAAATATTGACCATACTTCTAGATCTTCTTTTAAAAATATTATATAATAAAAAATAGAGCAAGGTTCCCCCTAACTGCCTTTTCCTCTAATGAAGTTGTGGTACAACTCTGATCATACAGCAGAAAGAAAAAAAAAAGATGAGTGACATTTCTGTGCACCATTGAGCATCTGCAATTCATAAGAGCTAGGTTTTGTTGTCCTTATTAGCATTTTTACTAGGCTTCTAGTACTTAGCTATAGTTGATGGAAAACTTTTGGTGTAGGTATGAAATGCATAATGCACTACTTCATTTGTACTTGTAACGAAAGTATTATCATTGTCAGTCTGATTCATGGAGGTTTCCTACTTATTTCCTGTACTTAGTGAAGTTGTAAGAAGTATTGGTCTGTTCCTTGACAATAGATGCTTTTGTAGTTAACAGTACATAGATCAACCTATATAAAATATATTTATCCACTGAGTACAAATTTATATTGTGTCTACTTAAATTATTTGGAGAAAAAAAGTGCAGGCCTAGATCTGCTGCTTTAATTCTATCATTTGAGACACTTGGCATATA
>VYZU01089921.1:0-11750 GCA_013401355.1 Ceyx cyanopectus
TACTTTAAAACCATTGCCCCTCAACCCTGTTGCTCTCAGGTTGTGTCCCCACAGCTCTTCATAGAAAAGAAACTTTTTACCACTTGGAAGTAAGAAGAAAATTGACTTAACAGCTCTGAAGATAGAAACCAGGACATGTAGCCTACAGGAAAAAAAGGAATTGAAGAAAAACCCAACCAACCAACCAAAAAACCTCAAAACCACAAACAAACCTCAAACCAAAACTGCAGCAGCAGCCAAGGAGGGGCCAAGCAAGAGGATGGATGGAAACTTTTCTTTTTCATCAAGTGGACAATTAATTGACTGTTTGTTTTAAGGACACTCAACTGTTTGAGAGCTTGTTTGTTTTCCAGGTTGGGTTTATTTTCCAGATGGAGGTTATATAAAAAAGAATAGATCTCATCCTTTCAGTTAATGGTGAAGCAAGAATAAAACCAGGTTTGGGTTGTTTTTTTTTTCCTTGCTAACACCTTTTAAAATGTACCTTGTTTTGCTGGAGACTCCTCAGCTGGCTCCACTCTCAGCCTCCTGCAATTGGTTGAGTGACCTGGGAACCAAAATCAGTTCCTCTCAGAGGAAAATGAGTCTGCACTAGGCTGCCTGAGGCTGGAGATGCACCCCACACTGCTGCAGCAGCTCCACAACCCCCTTCAGCACCACTGCTGACCTCCTGCAGCCAGCCCATCTCCTGGGGGTGCAGCAGAGCCCAGGGTGGAGCACCCAGCTCTGGCCTCTGGGAGAGGCACAGGAGCAGAGCAGAGCCCCAGGGACCCTCTCCTGGCTGTGCCACAGCTCCTGGGCAGAGTTTGACCCTCACAAGCTCCATCAGTGCTGGTGATGAAGTGACCCAGCCCCAGCTGACCAAGCTGGGGGGTCTGGCTGCAGAGCAGCACCAGGAACAGAGGCTGGCTCTGCACAGAGGGAAGGCAGGGGATTGTCTGTCAGTCAGAAATCTGTTGGCTGGGAATGACTTGGAGCAACAGGCCAGTGGAAAACACCAGGAGGCTTCAGGTTTTGTCCTGCTCTTCAGAGCCACAAACACAAGACTAGAGATTCCTCAGCCTTGGTGTCCCCCCAACTCCCTCAGCAGCTCTGGAGCAGCTGGTGTTTGTAAACCAGAGTTCTTCCCCCTGTTTTACAACTCACACATTCAAACTACTGGCATTGCTGCCAGGATCTTCCCTGCCCACTTCTGACACCCTCTCCAGCCATGATACATGAGATTATCCTGTAGAATCCACGGGGTGACAGATGGAGCTGCCACCAGGAGCCCTAATGAGCTACACGGAGCAGTTTTTATTAGCTAAGTCCATTTGCTGCCTGGGGATCCCAGATATCCAAGCAAACCATTTCTACCCACCCTTCTCCAGCCCTTTCCATTTGCTGTATTAAATAAACAGCAAGTCTGGCTGCCAGCCACTGCCTCCCACCCTCTGCCATCCTGTGATCCCAGCACAGCATCCATGGACACGAGGAGACACCTGCTCAGTGATGGATGGGTTTGGACTGGGAGAGCAGAGCAGTGCCAGTACCAGACTGGGATGGTTTTAGCTTGTGCTTGAATGTCAATTAATTCAGTCCAGCCTAATGACCCGTGGATTAGCCCTCACTAGCAGGTGATCTGGTCTTCCATGGAGCACTTGACTTCAGCTCAGCAGATGGGCACAGGGTAGAAAGGGCTCAGGCCACATTAGCAAGGTACTTAATTAATAAAGAAGCAAATGAATTGCCCAGCTGAGGCTGAGTAATCCTGCTGGGAGACGTGGATGAAGTGGAGCTGGGCAGAAAGGTGCTGCTGTAAAATATAAAATACATTTATAACCAACCAGTGGTGGGAAGAGAAAACAAGAATCCATGGATGGGTGTGAAGGGACCCCTGAGAGCCAGGGCAGAGTCAATCACTGGCCTCTGACAGCCACAGCAACCCAGTAACACCCCAGTATTTGTGCAGAGCAGACTCCAGGGCTGCAGAAGGAAGGGGGGAGGTAGAGGGACACTCAGGGCAGTGATGCTCTGAAAGGGACACCCCCAGAAGCAGCCACACGAGCTGCCTGCTCCTCTGTGGCATCCACAACTCCCCCCCAGATCAGAGAATCATGGAATGTTTAGGGCTGGGAGCTCCAAAGGGCATCTAGTGCAGCCCCCTGCAGGAAACAGGGACACCCTCAACTAGCCCAGGCTGCTCAGAGCCTTGGCCAACCTCACCTGGGATGGAGCCTCAACCACCTCCCTGGGGATCCTCACCACCCTCAAGGGAAAGAACTTTTTACAAGATGCTGGCAAAGGGACAGAAACTCAGGAGCCTCAATTCCTGCAGCCCTGACACATTCTCAGCTCAAAAGCTTCAGTTTCCTAGTGCTGCTGCTAATTATAAACACAAAAGTCCCCCCCCCCCCCGGCACACATGACATGAGAAAACAGTGTGAAAACCTTCAACCAGCCATAAAAACAAGCAGCTCTATCTGAAGACAACAAGGGTGCAAATTGCAAGTTGTTTCAGAACCTTTTTTGGGTTTTGAAAGGAAAACCTTCAGTCAGATGCTGCAGATGATTTTTTTTTCCCCCTCATAGCTCCAGACTCCAGTCAGCTCAGAGAAAACATCACCATGTGTTAAGTGTCTGCAGCTTCATCCTGATGGCTCTTCCCAGTGTGGTCCTTCCCCCCAGGGTCTCCAAGGTGCATCCCTGAGCTCCAGGCAGCCTCTGTGATGAGGTCCTTGGGCCCCTCTTTCCTTCTCAGGGTGCTGCTCTTTGCTTCCCATGATCTAAAGAGGCAGCTGGCTCCTCCCTAAGGCAGCTGGCTCCAGGGATGGGATGCCAGTAAAGGAAGGCAGCAGACCAGGGCAGACAAGGCAATCCTGGCTCTGCTCTCCCCTTTGCCCCAAAGGGAGGATCTGGGTTTGCAGAGGGACCCCCAGCAGGACCAGTAGCTCCCAGACTCCCAGATGGGAGTGAGTCCTGCTCAACAGGGTCTCCCCAGCTTCTGCTGACCCCAGATACCATCCCCAGGTACCACTGCCACAGCACTGATGGAATTTTTACCCACAGCAATCAGCTGTTCCAGCTTCAAACCCCTCAGAGAGCCAGCCAGGCTTCTCCTGAGGAGCCCAGCACCCTCTGCAAGGGCTGTGGAGATCCTCTATGGATGCTCACCCCCAAAACCCCACTGTTATTAAATAGCTCCAGTGCATCAGCCACTGGGAAGGGTCTGAGCTGCAGGGAAGACCCTTATAGAAGATAACTCAGTGTGGCTGCCTGCCCAGCTCCAACAAAAGATGGATTTTCTACAGCCAACTAAAACTATGGCACCCGTTAGGAGAGCTGCAAAGCAGAACATTTCCAAGTTAATTGGTTTTGCAATTAAAAGACAGGCAGGACACGTGATGCAATTAGGTCTACAGGGACTTGGTCAGGAATTAGAAGGGAAAAGCACACACTTACTCCTTTAAATGAAGCCTGTGTTTGCTTCCAACACCACCAGCTTCTCTTGCATACCAAACTGGGAGGCACTGGCAAGAACTGGAGCCACAGTAATGCCGTGGGAGTCTCTCAGGGGCTGTGCTGGCTGGGAGGTGATTCTGTTTGAAGCAGTTGGGAACAGCAGCAGCAGGAGAGGTGGGGAAGGAGCTGCTGCTTCCTCCCCTTTGCCCTGGGCAGCATCACTGAGTGAGGATGAGTTGTTAATCCAGAGCAGTTGGTTCTCAGTTGATAAAGACAAAGCAGCTGTTTCCTACTCACCACCCAACTGGCTTCTCCAGAAGTTCAGCTGCTGAAACAGCTCCAAGTCTGGATTGGCCCAAGCTGCTTCTGACCAAGATACCAGCAAGAGGGATTTCTGCCTAGAAATGGTCTGCATCTTGGGTAACTGGATGGAACTGGGAAACACTGGTCTGCAAGCTGTTAACTAAACCATTCTGGGGCTGGGTGGCACCAGGGCAGGGATCTAATATCTATGATTCTATGATTCTATGATCTGACTCTGGGCTGAACTGAAACCAGTGGCAAGACTTAGACCTGGAAATCATCCTAGAATCCTAGAGATGTCTGGGTTGGGAGCTCCAGATCTCATCCAGCCCAACCCCTGCTGAGAGCAGGGCCATCTCAGCTAGAGCAGGGTGCTCAGAGCCTCCTCAACCCCACCTGGGATGGCTCCAGGGATGGGGCCTCCACCCCCTCCCTGGGCACCCTGCTCCAGTGCCCACCCCTCTGCTGGTTGTCACCCTCACCCAGAAGNAGTTTGGCTTCTTTCAGGTTGAGTGGAGCCCAGAGCTACCAGACACTGGCAATGGCAACACAAGCCCAGGCTGGTGGCAGCAGCTCGTTCATCAGTCAATCAAACAGAAAAAAACTTTGATTTTTATAGGGCTCCAAAGCTCATTTTTGAGTTCCTGCAGCTATTTATGTCTTCATCTTTCATTCCCTCCCAGAAAAGCTGAATTGGGCCCAATATTATGGCTATTGTGGGGACAAATGGGGGCTTTTGTGAATTCACAGCAGTGCCAGAGTGGGTCCAGAGAATTTCAGGGAATTCTTGCAGGGCAGCTGGGGTATAATTGGAAGGGAAACATCAGCACAGCAACAGCTTTCCCTGCAGCTCTGTGTGAGGGGCTAGAGAATGCAAACATCACAAACTGGGCTCATTTAAAGCACCTTACACAGGAGCAAGAGGCAGATCAAATCTTCTGGTGCAACAGAAAGTGAGGAAATTTTCAGGGGAATTGTGATTATTCCACATGTGGATCAAACACCAGGAGAAACTGAGGCAGGAAAACCTCCAGTGGCATAACACAGAAAAAAAATGTAGGTGGGGGTTGGTCTCTCCCAGGGAACTGGTGATAGGATGGGAGGGGAGGTTTTGGCTGGATATGAAGAAAGATATTTTTCCTGGGAGAGTGGGGAGGCCTTGGAAATTTCAGAGTGTTTGCTGGAATAAATGACTTATTTTTCTTTTTTCTTTTCTTTTTGGAAAAAGGTTGTTCTTTTACCTGGATTTTTAAGGCTTTATAATTTAGGGCAAGATCCCAAATGTAAAGGCACTCAGTAGCTTCTTTTAAATGTATTTTTAAACCAAAAATACAAATTCTTTTCAGAGGAAACCTGATTTTCTTTTCTTCACAGAGAGAAAACACATTTTCCACTGCAAAGTGGAAAAATGGAGAGAAAATTGGGTAGAAAGTGAAGTGCCTCTAGATTCAGCAGGAAAAACACCTCACAGGGACTGGTTCAGAAAACTCCTTGGTCCAAAATGAAAGCTCCAGATGTTTTACTTCAAGCCTCAAAGGAAAAAAACCTAACAAAAACCCCAAGCTATCCACACCCCAGGGCAGAAAATGACAAAGATTTCATCACAGCTTTGCTGAAAACTTCTTTCCTGCCCTGTCTCAGAACAAGGGGTGTCTGAATGAGGCACCTGAAGGTGCTCTGCTCAGCCCCAGAGCCTGTTGTTCCCATCTGTGGGCAGTGGAAAATGAGCTGCTGAAAAATTTATGCCCTCAGAAAAGGGCTGGAGGGAGAGAAAATGAATTTGCAGGAGGGTGGCCCAAGCTACTGAGATGCACCTGATTTTGAATGAAGCTCTTGATGAAGAATTTTGGCCTTTGGTTGTTAGATCTCCAAGCAGTTTTCACCTTCTGCTCTCCCTCCTCCTTCCCTTTTCTCCTTCTTTTCTCTTTTATTGAAGAGGCTTCCCTTGAAGGGATGGGAAATGACCCTCCTGCTTCATCTACATTCACATGGCAGGGAAAAAATTCATTCTTTAGTCATTGTCTCTTTGACTCCTTTAATTTTCCTTCAGTGACAGGGCTGCCTGATAAGGCTCCTGCTTTGTTTCTATCCCTTCCCAGAGAGGAACTTGCCTTTTCTCTGCTTCAAAGTGAAAGAGGGGACTGAAGTCTTGGTTCTTTTAAAGGTTTCTGAGCTTCTGCCAAGGGCTCCAGGGTGTGTGATGGGAGCTTGGGTTGGGCTGCTGGGCTGGTCTCCTACCTGGGGTGGCTGGAGCACAAATGGCTGGGTGGGTGAAGTGCTCACCTGCAGCTGCTGAGCTTTGAAAGCTCCTGGAGTGACATGATGACCTGAGATGTTCCTCTTCCCTGAGAAAGACCAGAGGGAACTACAGCCCAGAGTGCTCAGGGACCAGCACAGCCCCCTGGCTGCAGGGTTCTCCTGTCTCAACACTGCCAGACACTGAAGGATGAAAAAGTCAGTGAAAAATCAGTGAAAAAATCAGCTTAATTACATCTACATGTCTCCCATCTCTGGAGACATCCCAGGCCAGGCTTGAGGAGGCTCAGAGCAGCCTGAGCTGGTTGGAGATACCCCTGCTGAGTGCAGGGGATTGGGCTGGATCCCTTTGGAGCTCCCTTCCCACCCAATCCATTCTTGCTTTTCTAAAGCACTTTCCCCTTTTTTGTCTCCTTTTCCACTCCAAATATTCAACCAGTAAGTCCAGGGATGCAAACACCTCCCAGCAAGTGCCAAGCAGCCAGAGCTTTACCAAACCCCCATCTTTTGTCAGACAAAAGCTGCAGTGGCTGTTCAACCTGGGCTTGATTTGATGTCTGCTCGTGGCACAGACCAGTAATTCTTGAGAGTGGCAAAGTCTGAGCCCAACACGTGTGTGATCAGCACAATCTCTTTACTGAGAAGAGAGATGAGTTATTAAGGGCTAAAAAGAAAAGAAAATAAAGGGTTTTTTTCCCCCCTGTGATGGTTTCCCTCTGCTTTGCACCTCTCCCCTGCCACTGGCTGACACAAGGCTTCTGTGGAGGGCTGAGTGGGGCTCCCAGAGCTCTGAATCCAACCCCTCCAACACAGGCTGCTCGAGCCACCAGCCCTCACTCTGGGTTGGTTCCCTTTAAGGGCCACTCTTCCTCCTCCCCACAGGGCTGCAGTCTGAATGTGGCTCTCTGCAGTTGGCAAAATGGAAATTCATTCTGCATTGCCAGTGTCGTGTGCTCTTCTTATCTGCACGTTACAGTTATCAGAATAAATAGCAGAAGACAAGTCCTTGGAGGGATGCTGTGTGTACATGAGCTAAGCACTCCAGCCAGCAGCTAATCCAGCCAAGGAATTTCAAAACATGGATTATTCTTGTATTAATTGCAAGAGATAACCAGGGCCTGGTAAACACATTGGGGGTGGGAAGTCCCTCCTCCCCAGAGGCACAGAGGATGAAGGAGGGACTTTCTCCAGGGAAGATTCAAGTCACACAGACCCAAGAACAGCTTTCCCCAAGGGTTAGGAGGAGGAGTGACCTTCAGCATCACAAAGCTTGCAGTGAAGGTGAGCAAAGAGATTTAGCATCTGTGTGGAATTCAGCCACCTGAGTCTGAAGTGGCAACCCTGAAATCCCCTTGAATGCCAGAAACTTTGCTTTTCACCACCCTGCTGCTTCCTTGGAGCAGCTTCCAGAAGGACACCCATCCACATCCAGCCTCCTGCATCTCAGAAATCACTCTGAACATCTGAAGCTGCCAAAACTTCAGCTCAGCATCCCTGAACCAGCTCCTCTCCAAACCCCTGCTGAGGGCTGCATCAAGCACCTTCTGCCTTCAAAAATGAGTCCCTGCCACGTGGCAGGGAGTGCTCCATGGGACTGCACTGGGCTCTTGTGCCAGGAAGGCCAATGGGCTCCTGGGGGCATAAAGAAGAGTGTGGGCAGCAGGGCCAGGGAGGTTCTGCTCCCCCTCTGCCCCAGTGAGGCCACAGCTGGAGTGTTGGGTCCAGTGCTGGGCTCCCCAGTTCCAGAGGGACAGGGAGATACTGGAGAGAGTCCAAGGGAGGCTGTGAGGATGCTGAAGGGGCTGGAACATCTCTGGTGAGGAAAGGCTGAGAGCCCTGGGGCTGTTGAGCTGGAGCAGAGCAGTCTGAGAGGGGAGCTGAGGGATGGTTGCAGATCTCTGCAGGGTGGGGGGCAAGGAGAAGGGGCCAGGATCTGCTCAGTGGTGCCCAGAGACAGGACAAGGGGCACTGGGCACCAACTGGAACCCAGGAGGAGAAAGTTCTTTGGTGTGAGGGTGTCAGAGCCTGGCCCAGGCTGCCCAGAGAGGTTGTGGAGTCTCCTCTGGAGAGATCCCAACCCCCCTGGACACTGCACTGCTGGGCCCTGCTCTGGGTGCCCCTGCTGGGGCAGGGGGTGGCACCAGCTGATCCCAGAGCTCCCTGCCAACCCCCAGCAGGCTGAGATTGTCTGTCTTGCTCTGCTGCAGTCTCAGCCCTGCCCCTGAAGCCAGCAGGGCTGAGTTACAGCTCCTGGCTTCTGGAGCCACCCTGAGCTACAGGAGATGTTGGCAAAGTCCAAGAGCTCTGGGATTGGATTCCTCCTGTCAGAGGCGTTTCTCTTTCCACCCCCTTCAGCAGAGCAGGAGCTCTCTGTGCAGAACCAGCACTGGCTCTACATTTCAGCAGCCCCTTCTATGAATTAAATATGAATTGATTGTAAAGGACATTAATTGAGATTTCAAAGAGATACATTTAGGCACCCGTGTAATTAACTCCAAATAAGAGAGGCAATAAATGGGGCAGCTTATTAATACAATAACCTTGCAGGGATGGTTTGGAGACTTTCCTCCCCACACCCCCACAATTGCTCCTCACAAGTTACATATCAATTAACACACTTCCCAAAGATAATACACATTTTCAATTAACTCTCTTGCTGGCTCTGACAGAGGCTCTACCTCGGAGTGGCTCTGTCTTTTTTTTTTCCCTCTTTGGAGCCCATAGCCCTCAGCTCTTTGAACCTCCTGCTGCTCTGCACCTCCCTGGGAGCTCAGTTCTTTTGATCTGCATAATTTGTGATGGGAATTCCACTGCTGAGCAACAGCACAGAACAGCAGGCTGGGAACAGGTAGAAATGAGTTTGATTATCAGATCCAGACCTGGCATTCAAACAAATAATTCCTTTTTCTCTGCCTTTCTAGGGGCAATAAATTATCCAGCCTGGAGCAAGTGTTTTCCCTTTGCCAGAGAGTCCCCAGATGGGCAGAACTGGGGGAGTCTGAATGTACCAGGAAACATGCTCACAGAGCACCCAAGAGGCTTCTTTTTGAAGCAAAAGGCCATTTTAATTTATTTATTTCTTAAAATCAATATTTTTTTTTTTCTATCATGAAAGTCCCCCTTTGAAATCTAACCGTGCATGTGGCCCTCTGGGGCTAATTACCAGCTGCTCATCTGGATGTTATCTGTTAGAGAGGCTGAAAAGGCAGAAAATGCAAAGTCAAGGCAGTGTATTAGCACAGTTAAAAACACACCCATCACTTCTCTGCCAGGGAGATGAAGTTCTGAAGCCTTGTTAATGAACAGCAGCCATTCTGCTTTGCTATTAAGGAGCAGTGCTTTCATCAGGAGTCAGGTGAAATTATTGCTGATCAGAAAAACGGGTTTCCCATCCCAAATTAGGCTGAAGGATTTCTAAGACACTCTTACTTTGAAGAAAGAAAGAAAAAAAATAGCTAAAATCTATACATTTGTATGACTGGATCCTCCAGAATCACATTTATAGTGGCTGACAGAGGACACAGGAGCAAATATGTACCTTTCATATTGGTTAGTGTACATGAAAATAAGAAATATTCAATGTTCCACAGAAAGGAAAGACTTTGATTTCCAGTCAGTGACACCACCAGTGCTCTTTTCTTAAAGGCCAGAATATTTCATCTGCTTAATCAGCTGTAATTGTGTTTTGCTGCTGGAGAGTGGAACGAGGTACACACAGAAACACTGAGATGCACTGAAATTCCAGAGGAAGCTTCAACCAGCTCTTTGCCATGTAGCTCCTGGGGCTCCAGAGCTGCAACTGGGATGCCTGGGCAGGGCACTGGCAGCACAGCCTGGAGGGATCCTGCTCTCTGCCCCTGGCTGGCCTAGCTGGGGATGCCCCTGTTGTGCCCTTGGTCATGGCCCAGGTTTCATAGAACCTGTTCTGGGGGGGAAGGGACCTTGCAAGGTCACATCCAACCCCCCTGCAGGGACTTCTGCAGCCAGAGCAGGGTGCCCAGAGCCCCCCAACCTCCCCTGGGATGATGCCAGGGCTGGGGCAGCCACCACCTCTCTGGGCAGCCTGGGCCAGGCTCTGCCACCCTCAGCAGCAGGAAAGAACTAAAAGCAGTAACAGAACAAGAAACAAGCTACAGACCCACTGAGCTGTTCCTCCCTGAAGCCTTTGGTACCTTACCCTGAGTTTGTGTAAGAAATAATCAAGGTGATGTGATGAAAAGTCAAAGCAAAATGTTGGCATTTCCAAAAAACTCTTCCCATACCATTTGAAGCATCCACAGGAGCATTTAGTAAAATCTCTCTGATGCTCTTTGTTTGTCCAAAATCTAAGTTTGAGGTGAACTTACCATTTGCTGGGGTCTGTGGGAGGAAGACTCTGTCCTGCTGCCTCTCTGGGATGACAAGGATGCTGCACAGTGGGTTTTTCCTTCATGCTGCCTGCACAGTGCAAGTCTCAGCCTACTGTTACCTCTGCAGAGCTGGAAGACTTGCCTTTGGAAGCACAACATCCTCACAACTTGATTTTCTGGTGGTTTTCTGGTGTTATACTTTGCCTTCAGCTCCTGCCTCTGCCATTTGCTCTCAAAACAAGGCACTTCTTCCACCCAGGAGCAGTTAGCCAGGCAGGTGCAGGCCACAGGAATCCAGTCACTGCAGCTCCATGTCTGGCACCAGCCCCAAGCCTGGGCAATCAGGTATCATTCACCTGGCACACCCCAGGCAGCCAAGTGCCATGCTGGGCCAGGAGCAGCAGATCTCAGTGGCTGAAGCATCATTCCCCAAGCTGTGCCCTGCTACAGAGCTCACCACCCTGGGCAGCCTGAGGGTGGAGGCATTTGCCATTTATCACCACAGCCCTGGCAAGGAGGGTGCCAACAGCTCCAATTCCAGCTCCCTTTTCTCCAGCTGTGGATCTGGCAGCAGTGCTGCTGTGCATAGAAGGTAGATTTCTGTCTTCATGGGAAGAGTTGGCCTGACACCAGTTCCATCTGCCCCAGCTGCTCAGGGAAGAAGCACCTGCTTTGCTCTCCAGGGCTGCAGGAGGTCTGTGGTTGCTCCAGGAACTGTTCATCCATCTGGAATGAGAAACACCAGTATGAGCTCAGTGCTGGTTCAAAGACCAGGAAAGCTGGGGAGTGTTTTGGGTGTTATTATGAAGCACAGAATCACAGCCTTTTTTTATTCCCATCCAATTCAACACATTTTTGGCTGGTTTAATAGGACAATAATTCGGATTGTGCTGAACTCAGATGACAAAATCAGGCTTCAGAAAGACAAAAGTTAGTGAGAGGAAGCAGATAAAGGGTTTGGTAGTTCAATGGGTAAAAAAAAAACCAAATAAATCCCAACCAATTATTGATTTGTAATGATCCCAGAGTCCCCCCCAAAAGCTTTCAAGAGCTTTTGAAAAAAAAAAAACCCAGTCCCTGCCTGGTAGCTCAGTGCTGGGACAGGAGCAGCAAAGACCCAGCTCCTCCCAGACCAGTTGGGTGTTCCAGCTATTTTTCTGTGGGTGAATTCTCTTGCAAGGGCAGCCACCTACTTGCTGAACTTTGGGATCCTTAGTCTTTAGTTAAAATAATTAGTTGGGGTTTGATTTTGAGCATTGTTTTGATACCTGTTTCCCCCACTGGGAGATTCTCCTGAGGTAGAGGACACCAACCAGACAAGAGGGAGCCAGGTTAGAATGGTGGGATTATTTAAACTGGAAAAAAACCTTTCAGGTCTTCAAGTCCAACCCTTAACCCAGC
>VYZU01089940.1:8673-19793 GCA_013401355.1 Ceyx cyanopectus
TCTTCAGCTCCTGAAGTAGGCAGGCACTGTCTTAAGTGTACAACACATTTCTGTCACAAGGCGACCCTAAAGCAGTGCAATTCTGTTGCTTAGCAATATCAAGCAAACAAGATTAAACACAGTTCTCGTCATCCTATTTTACTCTGCCCTGCACTTATTCCTTTTCTGAAGTATCCACAGGCATTTGTGACTAAGCCATAGTAAGCTTATATCCAGTGTGATAGCCAATATTTTTTAAAATATGAAAAAGGCACTTTTATGAAATCCTTTAACAGAAGTACATTACCAAATGTTTAAAATTATTAAACTACTGTTAAAATGGAACAATACACTTAATGATATTTGTGGCAAACAAAACCAGATATCAGATTCAATTCCTTAAAAAAAACAGATTAAAAAAATACAATGCCAGAAGCAGAATTTCTTATTCAAAGAGCATGGAATCAGGTTGAAAGGTTACCTAGTTCAATGGCTCTGCTCAAGCAGGGTTACCTACAGAAGTACATTACCAAATGTTTAAAATTATTAAACTACTGTTAAAATGGAACAATACACTTAATGATATTTGTGGCAAACAAAACCAGATATCAGATTCAATTCCTTAAAAAAAACAGATTAAAAAAATACAATGCCAGAAGCAGAATTTCTTATTCAAAGAGCATGGAATCAGGTTGAAAGGTTACCTAGTTCAATGGCTCTGCTCAAGCAGGGTTACCTACAGCCAGTTGCCCAGAACCATGTCCAGATGGCTTTTGACTCAAGATGTTTTTTAGAAACTGTAACATACAGCTATTGAATTGAATGCTTGTAATTTCATAATGTTAATTTTTTTCCCCAGCATTCTGTGTTTATCAAACAGTTCAAATTGTAATTCATATTGTACAGGAAGTGGGAAAACAAAAAAAAATGTATATCAAACACAAGATTGAACACATGACAGATGAATAAAAGAATTAAAAGAATTTCTTTTGATGAAACAAATGCTGATGAACAAAGATATAGGGTCAACAAAGGTGAACAATGCCCAGAAGAATATCCAGCATACAAAGAGAGCTATGTTACACAGGGAGAATGTCTGTATTGTTAAAAAGCTATCATCTCATTTTTTCCCCCTTTTACATGATAAATAAAAATTTAATAACTTCTAATGACATGGCCTCTTTCTCAAAATTCTCAAATTTAGCTCAGCTGTTTACTAGGAAATACACTAGGTGGCAGCAAAAATTAAGCTAACAAATTTTAATGGTAACACATATCAAGATTTAGTACAGAAAATCTGCATGATTTCAATATGGAATGAAGGTGAGGGATGATCATAATGGACTGTCAAGTTGAATGCAACGGAGAGTCACTACGTATCTCAGTGCAAAGAAAATAAGTGAAAAAACAAATGGTGCTAAGAGGTGCCCAGATGACTATGCCATACTCTCAAAATTTGGGATAAAATNGTAATGAAAACTCTATGGTCATCTGGATAAAGCAATGCTCTCATACTAATATGATAAATCAAAACTACTATATAGAATATATTACATATATTATGATGCCCTTAGTTCAGCATTACCTTAATGTACTCTGCTACTATAAGGCTCTGTAAATTTGCAGTAATATATTGCAATTTTATAGTTACATAAAAGCTTTATTGAAATAATACTGAACAGCATTTTTACGCTTTTCTTAAAATAGAAGAGACATAATGTAACCCAAAAATCATAGGCTATTTAATAATACATGAGATCCTAAAATTATGCCACTTTTGTGTTTTAAATTGCCCTTTTTTTTCTTCCTCTTAGTATCTCAGCTGTTCTATCCAATCCTGTGCTGATTTACCCTCCTTCACTGGTCTCAATGCAAAGTGTGATCTTACAGCACACTAATGTTGAATTTTTCCTATCAATCTATAATGCATTATAATAAGCACTTAAAGAATAGCTTCTTTTGCCCCTCCTTCCCTTTTTTTCTTTGCTTCATTTGCACACATTCAGACAAAGCTACAGGAACAACCATGTTTATCTTGTTGAATGCTTTTTCAGACCTTATAAATTCAAGGAAGAGTTTCAGACACCATGCTAATATTATACATAAATTTACTGTCCTCTGGACACCCTTAGATGTAAAAAGCTGTGTTCAGTGAAACTAAAAACTTTATCTGCCATCTATGAATCTGATTTTTAGTCAACATAAAGATATTAAAGAGGTCAGTACTCAAATAGTTTACCAGAAAGGAATATCTTTGCCTCTTCAGCTCCTGAAGTAGGCAGGCACTGTCTTAAGTGTACAACACATTTCTGTCACAAGGCGACCCTAAAGCAGTGCAATTCTGTTGCTTAGCAATATCAAGCAAACAAGATTAAACACAGTTCTCGTCATCCTATTTTACTCTGCCCTGCACTTATTCCTTTTCTGAAGTATCCACAGGCATTTGTGACTAAGCCATAGTAAGCTTATATCCAGTGTGATAGCCAATATTTTTTAAAATATGAAAAAGGCACTTTTATGAAATCCTTTAACAGAAGTACATTACCAAATGTTTAAAATTATTAAACTACTGTTAAAATGGAACAATACACTTAATGATATTTGTGGCAAACAAAACCAGATATCAGATTCAATTCCTTAAAAAAAACAGATTAAAAAAATACAATGCCAGAAGCAGAATTTCTTATTCAAAGAGCATGGAATCAGGTTGAAAGGTTACCTAGTTCAATGGCTCTGCTCAAGCAGGGTTACCTACAGCCAGTTGCCCAGAACCATGTCCAGATGGCTTTTGACTCAAGATGTTTTTTAGAAACTGTAACATACAGCTATTGAATTGAATGCTTGTAATTTCATAATGTTAATTTTTTTCCCCAGCATTCTGTGTTTATCAAACAGTTCAAATTGTAATTCATATTGTACAGGAAGTGGGAAAACAAAAAAAAATGTATATCAAACACAAGATTGAACACATGACAGATGAATAAAAGAATTAAAAGAATTTCTTTTGATGAAACAAATGCTGATGAACAAAGATATAGGGTCAACAAAGGTGAACAATGCCCAGAAGAATATCCAGCATACAAAGAGAGCTATGTTACACAGGGAGAATGTCTGTATTGTTAAAAAGCTATCATCTCATTTTTTCCCCCTTTTACATGATAAATAAAAATTTAATAACTTCTAATGACATGGCCTCTTTCTCAAAATTCTCAAATTTAGCTCAGCTGTTTACTAGGAAATACACTAGGTGGCAGCAAAAATTAAGCTAACAAATTTTAATGGTAACACATATCAAGATTTAGTACAGAAAATCTGCATGATTTCAATATGGAATGAAGGTGAGGGATGATCATAATGGACTGTCAAGTTGAATGCAACGGAGAGTCACTACGTATCTCAGTGCAAAGAAAATAAGTGAAAAAACAAATGGTGCTAAGAGGTGCCCAGATGACTATGCCATACTCTCAAAATTTGGGATAAAATATTAAATTCAAAGTGATACTTACGAAAATGCAGAGAATCAATGCCAAAATAAGGCTCTGTTTTCCAAATTATTTGTACTGCTGCCTCCTTTTCACTATATCTCTAATTAGAATTTCAAACTACAGTCATGCAGAAGATCCCCATAAGATTTATTTATTGAGCTGTATGGTCCGATTAAAAGTGGATCTCTTTCCTAAATCTAAACTGGCTGCCAGAATATTAGGTAAAATATGGAGACAGCTTTCATGACATTATACTCTGAAAATTATTGAAAGCTGTCATGGATCCCATTAAAGTTAATTACGTCTAACTGTATGCCTGCTTATATGAGACATAAAAAGTTATAAATAACTAAAATAAGATTAATATAATTCTTATTATTTCATGAGAAGGAATCCCTTATAAATGTTGCTCTATTAAAGAGGCAGAGAACTTGCCAATGGATAAAAAGAGGAAAGCAATGCATATGCAAAGATGCATAAAGCTAAGAACTTGCTATTTATAAAACTTGCAATATTTTTATCTCTTCCAAGCTTCACTCCTGTCACAGTACTACAGACAGTGGATCATTTTCAATAGCTCATACTTTACATCCCAACTTGCTCTCCTGCATGTTCATCTCCCATAAGAATTTCTTTGTCTAGAAGAGGAGGAATAGGGAAAATGAAAACAGATCAAAAGGCTTTGTTTAAAGATCGTAAGAGTGAATTCTTGAATTTAAGTTGCTTTAGTATATACTGCAGCAGACATTAAATAATCTAGTGAATAATTCAGAATCTGACATGATAGAACTTTGTTTCAAACTTGTAATGGCAAATTCATCACCTGTAAGGAAACAACTGTGTCAAAATGTGCTTTTTTAGCCATCAGCTGAAATTAAAAATAACTTATAGGTTGTAAATTTAAGCTATGGAGCCTGATGAGTATTGTGCAGAAAGTGACAACACTATAAGAAGAAATTTTAGTCCAAGTGGGTAAGTAGACTGATAACAATTCTTACACATGATCTTTAATATTAAAGAACATAAATTTGAAACTTGCATTTTACTACTAAAGATTTTGGTTTATACCCAAAATGGAATTTAACCTGTAATGTTGTAGTAAAATGCATTTTTCATCAAAGCATTTCCACCATTTATACTATGATTATCCATTTTTGTTTTCAGAAAGGCTCATAAAACTTTCCTGCAACATCATAAATGACCTAATCTGAACAGTATCAGGTGGTTTCTGGCATCCCTGTTTATGTGGATGTGGATAGAGGTCTATGTTCTTCATTCCTTCCCTGAACTTTCTATACCTTTCACCATGTACAGCGCTTGCTCTTCTCCACTTCTCTGAGACTTTCTTGNTTTTAAAAAAGAACACTTTCTTCAGATAATTCTAAAAGGAAAAGAATCGTAGTTTCAAAGGTTTAAAAAAAAAAAAAAAGTTTTTACTACCATCTCCTAAGAGAAATAACAGTTAAAATAAATACAGTGTATTTCTGCAAGTTTTGTCTAGCTAAGTAGTTTTGTTCTAGTTCAAAAAAAAAAATAATACAACAAATAGCACTTCTTAAATGATCCCTTTTAAAGTTACTTTAATTAATATGTTTTGGTGTGCAAGCAGAACTGCAAGAATATATCTTGTTTTCCAGCCAGTAGATTACTCCTGCACAAATCTGCCATATGTATTTTTGAAGTATGAGAAAACCTTTAGCAATTGAAAGCAAGCACAACTCATGTCTACAGTTTTGTCTGAAATAGAATTGCTGTGTTCCTTAANCAGCTGTTTACTAGGAAATACACTAGGTGGCAGCAAAAATTAAGCTAACAAATTTTAATGGTAACACATATCAAGATTTAGTACAGAAAATCTGCATGATTTCAATATGGAATGAAGGTGAGGGATGATCATAATGGACTGTCAAGTTGAATGCAACGGAGAGTCACTACGTATCTCAGTGCAAAGAAAATAAGTGAAAAAACAAATGGTGCTAAGAGGTGCCCAGATGACTATGCCATACTCTCAAAATTTGGGATAAAATATTAAATTCAAAGTGATACTTACGAAAATGCAGAGAATCAATGCCAAAATAAGGCTCTGTTTTCCAAATTATTTGTACTGCTGCCTCCTTTTCACTATATCTCTAATTAGAATTTCAAACTACAGTCATGCAGAAGATCCCCATAAGATTTATTTATTGAGCTGTATGGTCCGATTAAAAGTGGATCTCTTTCCTAAATCTAAACTGGCTGCCAGAATATTAGGTAAAATATGGAGACAGCTTTCATGACATTATACTCTGAAAATTATTGAAAGCTGTCATGGATCCCATTAAAGTTAATTACGTCTAACTGTATGCCTGCTTATATGAGACATAAAAAGTTATAAATAACTAAAATAAGATTAATATAATTCTTATTATTTCATGAGAAGGAATCCCTTATAAATGTTGCTCTATTAAAGAGGCAGAGAACTTGCCAATGGATAAAAAGAGGAAAGCAATGCATATGCAAAGATGCATAAAGCTAAGAACTTGCTATTTATAAAACTTGCAATATTTTTATCTCTTCCAAGCTTCACTCCTGTCACAGTACTACAGACAGTGGATCATTTTCAATAGCTCATACTTTACATCCCAACTTGCTCTCCTGCATGTTCATCTCCCATAAGAATTTCTTTGTCTAGAAGAGGAGGAATAGGGAAAATGAAAACAGATCAAAAGGCTTTGTTTAAAGATCGTAAGAGTGAATTCTTGAATTTAAGTTGCTTTAGTATATACTGCAGCAGACATTAAATAATCTAGTGAATAATTCAGAATCTGACATGATAGAACTTTGTTTCAAACTTGTAATGGCAAATTCATCACCTGTAAGGAAACAACTGTGTCAAAATGTGCTTTTTTAGCCATCAGCTGAAATTAAAAATAACTTATAGGTTGTAAATTTAAGCTATGGAGCCTGATGAGTATTGTGCAGAAAGTGACAACACTATAAGAAGAAATTTTAGTCCAAGTGGGTAAGTAGACTGATAACAATTCTTACACATGATCTTTAATATTAAAGAACATAAATTTGAAACTTGCATTTTACTACTAAAGATTTTGGTTTATACCCAAAATGGAATTTAACCTGTAATGTTGTAGTAAAATGCATTTTTCATCAAAGCATTTCCACCATTTATACTATGATTATCCATTTTTGTTTTCAGAAAGGCTCATAAAACTTTCCTGCAACATCATAAATGACCTAATCTGAACAGTATCAGGTGGTTTCTGGCATCCCTGTTTATGTGGATGTGGATAGAGGTCTATGTTCTTCATTCCTTCCCTGAACTTTCTATACCTTTCACCATGTACAGCGCTTGCTCTTCTCCACTTCTCTGAGACTTTCTTGTAATACAATTTTCACCAAATTCAACTGTTGCAAGGCTCTTTGAATGGATATAGTAAATGCACATCCATATTATTTCTAAATGACTTTTAATCAAGATTAAATTTCATTATTTTTGTGCAATATAGAGCACCATTGTTTAATTTTCCATTCTGGAAATCTATTTTTTTTAATGAGGACTTAAAAAAAAATATTAACAGAGAGTTCCATGGCAAATTGTNGTAGTTTTGTTCTAGTTCAAAAAAAAAAATAATACAACAAATAGCACTTCTTAAATGATCCCTTTTAAAGTTACTTTAATTAATATGTTTTGGTGTGCAAGCAGAACTGCAAGAATATATCTTGTTTTCCAGCCAGTAGATTACTCCTGCACAAATCTGCCATATGTATTTTTGAAGTATGAGAAAACCTTTAGCAATTGAAAGCAAGCACAACTCATGTCTACAGTTTTGTCTGAAATAGAATTGCTGTGTTCCTTAACACTGGGCTAAGACATTTAACAAGAACTGATTCAAAGGGATGAGTGTCCCTTGCTGAATCAACAATGATTCTCTGCGCCCTGGATTTTCTGCAGAGGTTTTCCATCTGAACTCTGAGCCAGCGTGACACAGCTTAACAGTTCTGACAGTTTCACTGCAAGATACAGTAGGCCTACAGAATATTTGCACGTCTTATACTATTCCATGACCTTTCTTTCTGAAAGGCTATTGCTTATTTGTTCCCCTTCTGCTTCCCCTTTTGAGTCAGGTAGTCCAGTTGAGATCCTTTATGGTTTTAGTAATTGGAAACCACAAGATCTGCTCAGCTAAACAGATGCAGCTTTAAAATTCTATGTCAAATATTTGCCCATATTTTAGAAGCTTCCCTAAAGTGAGTATATAAATCCGCACTGAAGAAAAATTATATTTCTAATATATAAAATAAATTTAAAGGATGTTGTCAGGAATGATTTTATAATCATCCTTGAGGCAGAAGCTACTCAAAGTAACACTAGTAGTATGAAGGCTTCTTACAAACTCAAGAAAGCATTAATAACATTTATTATTGTCCTGGTTTGGGTGAAAGCCAAGTAAATTCTGTTCAGTGATTTTACTTTTCAGCTTAGGTTTCTAACTAACTGCACNCAGTGGATCATTTTCAATAGCTCATACTTTACATCCCAACTTGCTCTCCTGCATGTTCATCTCCCATAAGAATTTCTTTGTCTAGAAGAGGAGGAATAGGGAAAATGAAAACAGATCAAAAGGCTTTGTTTAAAGATCGTAAGAGTGAATTCTTGAATTTAAGTTGCTTTAGTATATACTGCAGCAGACATTAAATAATCTAGTGAATAATTCAGAATCTGACATGATAGAACTTTGTTTCAAACTTGTAATGGCAAATTCATCACCTGTAAGGAAACAACTGTGTCAAAATGTGCTTTTTTAGCCATCAGCTGAAATTAAAAATAACTTATAGGTTGTAAATTTAAGCTATGGAGCCTGATGAGTATTGTGCAGAAAGTGACAACACTATAAGAAGAAATTTTAGTCCAAGTGGGTAAGTAGACTGATAACAATTCTTACACATGATCTTTAATATTAAAGAACATAAATTTGAAACTTGCATTTTACTACTAAAGATTTTGGTTTATACCCAAAATGGAATTTAACCTGTAATGTTGTAGTAAAATGCATTTTTCATCAAAGCATTTCCACCATTTATACTATGATTATCCATTTTTGTTTTCAGAAAGGCTCATAAAACTTTCCTGCAACATCATAAATGACCTAATCTGAACAGTATCAGGTGGTTTCTGGCATCCCTGTTTATGTGGATGTGGATAGAGGTCTATGTTCTTCATTCCTTCCCTGAACTTTCTATACCTTTCACCATGTACAGCGCTTGCTCTTCTCCACTTCTCTGAGACTTTCTTGTAATACAATTTTCACCAAATTCAACTGTTGCAAGGCTCTTTGAATGGATATAGTAAATGCACATCCATATTATTTCTAAATGACTTTTAATCAAGATTAAATTTCATTATTTTTGTGCAATATAGAGCACCATTGTTTAATTTTCCATTCTGGAAATCTATTTTTTTTAATGAGGACTTAAAAAAAAATATTAACAGAGAGTTCCATGGCAAATTGTTTTGTAACGGTTGTTATGTTTATTTAGATGAAGTTATGCAACCCTCAGACATGAGGATTACCAAAGGCTGCCATGAATGTGTGAAAACACAGCAGATTACAGTAGAGAAATTCATTGTGGACTTTTACAAAAGAACACTTTCTTCAGCTGATGCTAAAAGGAATAGAATCGTAGTTACAAAGGTTTAAAAAAAAAAAAAAAGTTTTTACTACCATCTCCTAAGAGAAATAACAGTTAAAATAAATACAGTGTATTTCTGCAAGTTTTGTCTAGCTAAGTAGTTTTGTTCTAGTTCAAAAAAAAAAATAATACAACAAATAGCACTTCTTAAATGATCCCTTTTAAAGTTACTTTAATTAATATGTTTTGGTGTGCAAGCAGAACTGCAAGAATATATCTTGTTTTCCAGCCAGTAGATTACTCCTGCACAAATCTGCCATATGTATTTTTGAAGTATGAGAAAACCTTTAGCAATTGAAAGCAAGCACAACTCATGTCTACAGTTTTGTCTGAAATAGAATTGCTGTGTTCCTTAACACTGGGCTAAGACATTTAACAAGAACTGATTCAAAGGGATGAGTGTCCCTTGCTGAATCAACAATGATTCTCTGCGCCCTGGATTTTCTGCAGAGGTTTTCCATCTGAACTCTGAGCCAGCGTGACACAGCTTAACAGTTCTGACAGTTTCACTGCAAGATACAGTAGGCCTACAGAATATTTGCACGTCTTATACTATTCCATGACCTTTCTTTCTGAAAGGCTATTGCTTATTTGTTCCCCTTCTGCTTCCCCTTTTGAGTCAGGTAGTCCAGTTGAGATCCTTTATGGTTTTAGTAATTGGAAACCACAAGATCTGCTCAGCTAAACAGATGCAGCTTTAAAATTCTATGTCAAATATTTGCCCATATTTTAGAAGCTTCCCTAAAGTGAGTATATAAATCCGCACTGAAGAAAAATTATATTTCTAATATATAAAATAAATTTAAAGGATGTTGTCAGGAATGATTTTATAATCATCCTTGAGGCAGAAGCTACTCAAAGTAACACTAGTAGTATGAAGGCTTCTTACAAACTCAAGAAAGCATTAATAACATTTATTATTGTCCTGGTTTGGGTGAAAGCCAAGTAAATTCTGTTCAGTGATTTTACTTTTCAGCTTAGGTTTCTAACTAACTGCACTTTCTAGAGTTAGCAGCATGTTTTGCAGACAGTGTCTGCTTCTAACAGTGATAACACCTCATGTTTACAGTTACTGCCAGGGATGGAATGCAAAACCAAGGCCATTGCTAGAGTTTNAGATCGTAAGAGTGAATTCTTGAATTTAAGTTGCTTTAGTATATACTGCAGCAGACATTAAATAATCTAGTGAATAATTCAGAATCTGACATGATAGAACTTTGTTTCAAACTTGTAATGGCAAATTCATCACCTGTAAGGAAACAACTGTGTCAAAATGTGCTTTTTTAGCCATCAGCTGAAATTAAAAATAACTTATAGGTTGTAAATTTAAGCTATGGAGCCTGATGAGTATTGTGCAGAAAGTGACAACACTATAAGAAGAAATTTTAGTCCAAGTGGGTAAGTAGACTGATAACAATTCTTACACATGATCTTTAATATTAAAGAACATAAATTTGAAACTTGCATTTTACTACTAAAGATTTTGGTTTATACCCAAAATGGAATTTAACCTGTAATGTTGTAGTAAAATGCATTTTTCATCAAAGCATTTCCACCATTTATACTATGATTATCCATTTTTGTTTTCAGAAAGGCTCATAAAACTTTCCTGCAACATCATAAATGACCTAATCTGAACAGTATCAGGTGGTTTCTGGCATCCCTGTTTATGTGGATGTGGATAGAGGTCTATGTTCTTCATTCCTTCCCTGAACTTTCTATACCTTTCACCATGTACAGCGCTTGCTCTTCTCCACTTCTCTGAGACTTTCTTGTAATACAATTTTCACCAAATTCAACTGTTGCAAGGCTCTTTGAATGGATATAGTAAATGCACATCCATATTATTTCTAAATGACTTTTAATCAAGATTAAATTTCATTATTTTTGTGCAATATAGAGCACCATTGTTTAATTTTCCATTCTGGAAATCTATTTTTTTTAATGAGGACTTAAAAAAAAATATTA
>VYZU01089951.1:0-11853 GCA_013401355.1 Ceyx cyanopectus
GCTGTTTTGTTTTTTTTTAGCATGGCTTCCTATTCCACTCCTCACAGAATTTGGTCAAGGCACAATTCCTGAAGCATTTTGAAACATATTTGTTTCTCTATAGGTACAAAGCACTACTGAGACATCCCACTCTCTGGAACTATCCCAGTCTCAGTTCTGATTGAAATCCTAGCTTTAACCCCTTTCGCTGTGTATAAGTAATGCAGACCTAATTCCAGTTGGAATTAACACATAACGTATTGTTCTTTTTCTGGGGATGTTACCTTACATTCATAATTCACCCCCAAATCCACAACAGCAGATAATAATGGCAGTGTTTACTACACCAGACCCTATTCACACCTCCTTGAGTGACCTCTCTCCTAACCTACATTGGTTGATTAAAGTCTAGTATCCTTTGTGAGATAGGATATATCAAGGACAAGATAATATCTCAGATCAGAGGTTAGATTGCAGCACATTTGCATGCACAACTCTGCTTTGACTCATGCCTGTACATGTAGATCCACAGAAGCCACAGCCCTCTGGCCAAATCAAGACTTGTTTGTGTTATACAAGTCTGATGGCAGATTTTTGGGACAGCAGATTAAATATGCTATTATTCCTCAGTTCTAAACTTAAGTGGGCTGTATGCAAAAGTGACTATAGAGAAGANCTTTTTTTTTTTCTTATTCTAAAACCCAAGGAGGTAGGAATTTGGCTGTTACTTTCAAGCTGCCCTCTTCTCTACAACATATTTGTTCATGTTTGCAGGGATTGCCTTGAAATACTGACAGCTTGGCAGACAAAACATTTTTAACTATAGTTGCTCCTCTTCAAGGTTACTGTTAGGTGTTTTTGCATGAAATGGAACCACTTAGTTTCTGTAACAGTGTAGGATGACTCCAAGCATTTTGTCCGACTGAAAGAGTTGATACCTCTCTCTTCAAAGTGTTCTGGTAATACATGCTCTGTGTTACAATCTCATTCTATCTGCTTCACTTGCTCAGGAACTCAAATAAGTTATTTTTTAATCTGTATGAAGAAGTTTGCAATCCAAAAAAATTTATACTGTAATAGCTTCCTATTACAGAACCTGAAATTTTTTTTTCAGCTGGAAATCCAGATGCCTTCTAATATTACATATTTGTTCTTCCTTTTCAACTTAAATTTAAAATTTATAGTTGGTGCATGACCACAATAAACCTTGATGATTTGTAAACTAAGAAGCAGTAATAAAGTAATGGAACAGTAATAACCACTTCTTCCCCAAACTCTGTGGCGCAATTGAAAAAACCTTACGCAATTATAGCAAGCTGATTTGACAACTCCCTAGTTAAACAATTTTTTCCTTCTACCCATTGTCTGTGATGTTTTCTCATAAAATTTCTTCCTAGTAAAAGTCTAGGATGAGTCAAAACCTTAATCGACCCCTCCACTATAATGACAAGGTTAGGAATGAGGAACAAATCTGGCTGCTAAGACAAAGCTGTGAGAGAACCATGTGCCTTGGTTGGATTCTTCTGTTTCAGTGCTGTGGGGAAGAGAAAAAGAACTCCTTGCTCCTTTACTTGTCCATTTTCTTATTTCTCATTCTTGAACTAGTTTTGTCTGACTTGAAAGCCAGAAATGCAGATAAACTCATTTCAAACAATTCTGATTATAGCCTAGCACCAGAAATAAGGAGTTAATTTGTATTTATCTGCCATACTTATATTCTTACCTGTTTTTACTATGAAGGAGGACTGAAGATTAATCTTCAGTGATTTGTTGTACATTTTTAGAAGCTATAATTTTTTTTGTCACAATAACATGATATGCACTAGGAAACATACATCCCTGATATACAAAGAGATAAACAGATGATTGAGGTCTGGGATTGGATAGTGGACACCACCCCATGCTTCAATACAGTGCTATTTAGAGGGTTTGGGGGAAAAAGCAAAACAAAACCACACAACGTACACACACACAAACAACCACCACCACCAAAACCAACCAATAAACATTAAAAAAAAACAAATTAAAAAAATCCACACAAAACCCCCATAGATTACCAGAACTGAGAGACAGATTTTTTCCAACCTTTGGTTTTCTCCATATTGACATCTTCTTCAGCTTCTTCTCCCCTTACCCTCTCACCACCATGGCTAGGCAACATAGAGCAAATCTCATCTTCAGGCTGAGGACTAACACTCTCTCAGTGTGAGATGGAAAGGAAAAGGCAAATGGGGAATATGAGGCTGGCAAAGTTACAACAGGAGCTTATAGGGAGAAAGCTAATACTGGCTGGTCTAGGAGTCTGTCAGGTATCAGGTCCAGTTGCTTAAGGAGCATGCAGATGTTAGCATCAGCTGGCTCTCCTGTTCCCTGACAGTGGTACTGAGTGAGTCAGGCCAACCATTGCAGATATCTGACACTAACAAAAACATTTGTATTTTATACATATTTGGACTCATCCTCTTATATTACAGTTAAATTCACTAGGACAGTCTACTGATGTGAGAGGGAAGGGCTTACTGCCAAACTCTGGTTTTTGGCCAGCCTAGCTTTCAGTTTTACAGCCTTAGAGCTCTGAAATCTATGAATTAATGCAAGTGGATTTTTTAGCTCTTCCAGATAAACCGTGTTGGGGACTGAGCTGCTATGTGGCACTCCAAAATACCAGGGACTACTAACGGGACCATTTCTGAACAGAGAACAACAGAAAAACAGAGTAAGCCAGTAAACAAGACTACAGGCTCCCTCTCTGGTTTTGGCAGTTAGGCTCCTGCCTCTGAGGACAGATGCCCCAAAAAGCACTTGCAGGAGGAACGTATTTTATAGGCCTTTGGTATTGTTCCTCTTAATCTTGAAGTGAAAGTTTACTCCAAATAACACTAAAGGTTATTAATAAGAAATGGGTTTGGTTTTCTGATCAGATTGACAGACTTCAGGCAGTTTCGAGATCTTTCCTTGCATTTCACACTGTGTGCCTACGCAAAGGGTACTTTCTGTGATTTGCTTTCTTCTATATTAGGACACAGAAAGATAATGGATAAAAAGAGATACAAAGTCAGGATCTCAGCTTAAGCCTACAGTGCTTTTCAGTGTTTTTCAAGAGAATGGCTTAAATCTTTCCTCCATTAATTACCTCACCATAAGTAACATAGGTAAAACATGTAATTAAGCCCCTTTGACTAAGGATTTTCTTAATTTATTTTCTTAAGAAGGCTATGATGCAAAGACTTCCCAGCTCTGCTTTCCTACCTTCCAGTTAAGAAAATATCTTTCTGTTTTAAAAACATATTTAGACCTTAACTAGATCCCATAAGATCAAGTGGAGAAATTCCCATTAAATTACACAAATATTTGATCAAGCCCCCTAAATACAAACAAGCAAGGCTACAAGAGTCCCCATCTATCTGTTGCAAGTTTTCACATACATTACTACACACTCTAAGAAATTATTATGCCTATCCCCTTCTTTTCTTTAGGTCTTACTACTGTAAGATTATTTCCTTGTTCACTGGTTAGAATACCTACTCCAGAGAACAAGTCTACAGCTCAGAATTTGAATCAAGGAGCTGAAACTTCCCATTATTGTAATTTTTATTTTTTTCATAATGAGCATTTTACTGTTCTTGAAGACAGAGTCAATTTGCAATAAAGCCACTTGCCAAGTTAGAATATTATTAATCTATACTTACATCAATTAAAGAAAACATTAGAGAATTTGTTGCCTCCAAGGATTGCCAAGGCTACAGAACAGTGTCTTCAGAAGAAAAAAGCTGTGGCATTACATGTACAAACTCCTCTCAATCAGAAGATTTTTCTTAAAAACAAACCTTTTCTGAATCAGTAAACAGAAGAGTGATTGCTGGGCATCTTCTGTTGTGCTGGCTCTCAAGAGAAAAGATGAGCAAGTGAAGAGCCTCTTCCCTCCCTCCCAGTCAGCAGAAAGGGCTCCAGACAGTATTAGAAAAGACAGCCAAGCCCTGTGTTTGCAAGTGGAATTTCAATCAGTGCATGTCTGATGGAGGTGGGGGGAGGCATGCTTACTGTCTCAATTGGCTAGAAACTTTTAGGGCCTTGCTCTGTCCCTCCTGAGTACAGTATCCAGATACATTACAAAGCCATCTCCATTCTCCAAGAAAACTCTTCCTATGTCCTGCACGTTCACTCCCTGCATTGGGCTGATAAGTACTTAGCCTTAAGTTTCTTCCCTTACTAGTGAAGAGAAACACAGTCAGCTAGCAGGTGAAGAAGTGTACAGCAACTGAGCTAATATGTTGTCTTAATATTAAGCAATTAACTGTACTAGAATAAAGATGAAAGGAGAAAGATCAACATAGTAAGACTTTAGCCAAAGCATGCATTTATTTGCTTTGCTTCATCAGTTTTCCTGAAACAAGAGCCTTGAAACGACAGTAACACCCATCTGAGAAGGTAAAAAATGAACACACAATGTATTTAAAGAACAGGCACAGCTAAAAACTGCATTTTATAGCTTTGGTTACATGGATGCTAAAAAAATAATTAATTTTGAAGTTGACTTCAGAGTCTGTTTGGTTCTTTCAGATTTTTTTCAAATCAGTATCTTTCCCTGCCTGGGAATTACTGAAGCTTAGTCTTGGGTTCACAGCTATCACAGAAATTAGCAGCTTCTACAGACTCAGCACTATCCAGCCAAAGTGACCACAGACTGCTTGAATACTCACTGAGAACACACAGTTGCATTCACATTAGTGCCTCACTTAAAGGTCTAAAAGTGTGGTTCCTCTAATATCTGCCAGATCTTCTGGCTTGGATCCAGGTGTGCCAGTAACACTTAGGGGTGTTACACCCTTTTTCCCAAAGAGCCATTATCACTGATATTAAATATTTACACAGTAGTGGCTACAAGCTCCAGGATTAGCATTCAATTTTGCTATCCAGTAGATTAATAGTTTCTTGGTAGGGCATTCACAGCACTTTGGATTAAGACAATATGAACAAATGAAGAAAGGACAAATCCCAGCTACTTATGCAATATACTTGTGTGTCATCCTGCTGGGACATCCTGACTGCCACAGTACAGGATTATTCTAAACCACTGATGAGTGTTTTCAGAAAGTACTGAACAGTTATGCTAGTTTTCAGTGCTTGAGTTTTGCTGAGGAGTTTGTGTTTTAAGACTATGCAAATACTTTAAAGAAAAGCATATACCATGGACAGTGAAGCAGAGTGTACTGCCAAGTTTGTCTCACATCATTCTTACTGCTTTGGAGATCAGAAACCTGCTGCAAGGACAATGCCAGCAGCAATTCAAACAAACTAACACCCACTACCTGTTTGTTTTCCCCTAAAAACAAAGAACACTCACAGTATCATGGAATCCTGCAGGCTAGAAGGAACCTTCAAAGTTCATCTGGTCCAACCCACCCTGGTAATAAGCAGGGACATCCTCAACTAGATCAGGTTGCTCATAATATTCTCAAGCCTGACTTGAATGTCTCCAGGGATGGGGCCTTCAGCACTTCCCTGGGCAACCTGTTCCAGTGTTCTACCACTCTCATAGTAAAGAGCTTACTCCTAATACCCAGTCTAAACTCTCTGGTTTAAAACCATTGCCTATCACAAATCTGGTCCCTTTATTCTAGTTTCTACTTAGATCAGGCTCAGACTATGGGAGACTTGGAAAGGCACTGCTCCAACCTGTCCTGATAAAGCAGTACTCAGCATACATCAATGAAGATGAGGTTCACTAGCAAAAAAAGGTGTAGCCAAGGAAAGGCTTGAGGTCATGGCAGAAATGGGTATGGCACTCCAGTACAGAAACAGGTTCATAGCCTAGGTGACACAAGAAAGACTTGGTGTGATCCTTTGAAGAGCAACACAGTCGTAAGACCTTCATTCAAGAGCAGCCAATAAGCTGTGACTTGGGGTGAACAAGCCTTCAAAAGACAAAGAGGGCACTAAAGCTGCTCCTTCAGCTACATGTCCATGTCTGTCTCATGTTAGCTGCTGCATTAGGGCATGTGATAAATACACGTGCTCAGAGGAGATTCCTGGTTGAGACTGTTTATCTCACTTTATTCCAAACTGAGCCGCAGGGCTATTGCAGAAGCAGCAGATGCCTAGAGAGGGTTACCTGACATGTTTAGGGCTATCAGCTTCACACAATTGAGTTTAAAAACAAAGTTGGCTGGGCTTTCATAAGGTCAGTTTTGAATGTTCCAATTCCATCTAAATCTTGTGTTGTGCTAAACCTAATATGCCAAATAAACCCCATATAATCCTGTTAATCTGCAGTCACTAACTGATCATCATTCCAGCCTGGAGCCGGATTTGCAGGAGATTAGAGTGGAGAGGCTCCAAACTGGCTCAGAGACAAGAGGCAGTGCTTCGCATATCAGCCCACAGCAGCCCAGTGGCCACAGAGCTGCATGTGAGGAAGGGCACAGCACAGAACCAGACCGCAAGACTTCCCCTTTCCCATTGGGATGGAGGTTGTACCAGCTCCCTGTGCTAGTGTGGAAGTGTCAGCATTCTGTTCCTATAGTCACTGCAGAAGTAGCACAGACAGGAAAAAAATGGCTTTGCACAGACTGCACTAAAAAAAAGTCTTGAGGAATTTTCCAATAACAAGAAAAAATGATGAAAACACTGAGCTAGCAGGGTAAATATCAAAGGCCATTAAAGCCTCACTGATCAGGTCAAACTGAGCTTAGATGTATCCTGGAAGGACACAAAGCATAACTGAAAAATATGTGCAAGTATTTAACCCAGTGATTAATCTCTGATCTGAAGAGACAGAGTGCTGACGTTCATGATGTCTCCTGTACCATAATGGCTTCTCTGTGGAAATGCAGGAAAACATAATCCAGAGACTAAAACTTTGATGAAATTATGGAAGAAATTTAATGGGTTTCAATACTCAAGTACATTTACAGTCCAGCCATATATCCTAATTTTTCACAGGCAATCTTTTTCTACATATCTCTGAACCTTATGCTGAACCAGAATAAATCATAACCCTGGAGCAGGGAACAGAGAGTACAAGGTAAGTAATAACCCTAGCACATAAGGAAAACCCCAAACTTGTTTCCAGCATATATGTATGTTTTGAACAACTGAAGACCTGGCTTTTAATATTAAGTTGGTATTTTAAGAACAACATTAACTGCACAAATCCTTGAAATTGTAAAAAGCACAAGCTATATTTATTATCTCATAATGCAACAGGCAACAGATATTCCTGATCCTTTGCATTAGTATTTGCATTGATTATTGCTTTATTCTACTTCTTATGAAGACTATCTGCACCTAAAGCAGAGTTTAGTCTTACCTGAGACCTTCCTGCTATTATACCCCTCTCTGATCCTGCTAAATACAGGCTACTGTGAGAGGTAGCACTACTAGACTAGATTATGCTAATAAATATGATCCATTATGCATAATGTAATGACCTAAGATTTTATGGAATAAAAATATCCCTCTGGAATTTTATTGTAAATGCTAAATTTCATTGAAGAATAAATTGTGGTTCATTATCTATCTCAAAGGATGGGACTTCTAGGGTTCTTATTGTTAATGCAAACAAACACAGAGGCAGTTAACCAGCCGTAACAGCACTTAGGAAGTTGTCCAAAGGAAAAGACTTTTGTTGAAAGTTGTACAAGAGTTGTAGGCAAGTCAGATAACATAAACATTTCAATTCTAAGTCTGTTACAAATAAAATTAAAAATAAAAACAAAGCCTACAACAGTAAAAAAATCACAAAAAATCCAAACCAACAAAAAAATCAACAACTGAAAAAAAAACCCAGAAAACAGCAAAACAAAAGCAAACCAAAACATTGTTTGTTTGTTTTTAAACCTAAAAGCCATATCCTGAGCAATTTGAACAGAGTAACAAATGTGATGATGGACATACAAACAGAAAAAAGATGTGGAATCTGATATGTGCTGAGACAATTGTAGCAGATATGTTAAAGAAAAAAAGTGACACACTCCATAAATTAAATCCTTGCCTGAAATACAATACTTCATATAAAAAAAAACCAACCAAACATATGTGTGGAGACATCTCAGTGATTTTAAGGAGGCAGCATTAACCACCATGTTTAAACAGATCACAACCTATACCATCATGGGGTGTTCACATATAGTTGAAAAGAACACAAAATAACTACCCATGTCCCCACTGCACACATACACTTTTCCTCTCTTCTCTTAACATGCTAGTTCAGCATCCACAATTCAAAATCCAAGCTTGTAAAAATACATGGGTGAAAAACACCTATTTTATTAGATATAGTCTACTTACTAAGGTCTTAGTTCAGGCTGAAATTTATTCTCTTACACATTCTTCCAACAAGTCTTCAGTATTTCTTCTTCAGCCCTGCCAACCCTTTTTTATACTGCTGGTCTTAGGAGTGTTAGTCCATCCTTAATTCAGATAAACTGACTAATTAAACAAAGCAGTTCAGCTGCATTCCCACTGCTCAAGTGTTCCTGGGAGGGGAGGAACTCTTAACCCCACTTTGAGATGACTGACAGTTGGGAAAAACAGACCGATTTCCTTGAGCATTTTTCTATTAATATTACTCCTGAAAAAAAAAAAAATTCTTTTTAAATTATATTAAATTTAAAACCAAGCAAACAGAAAAAAAAAGACTTTTAATCAGTATTTTCAAATGTTCTCTGATTTCAAGCAAGGCAAAATTTGGCAAAATTAAACATTAAAAAAATATTTGGTGATTTATGTAGAAACATGATAAGCTTATCCTAAATTATTTCATAATACTTACCTCATATTTAAGCATGAGTTGATGGTATGGTATTTAGCTGCTCTGAGATATGAATACAGATCTTTAAACTCATGTAACCTAGAGAAATTCACAAATTAGAATCTGAAAGAAAAAATATAGCTCAGATCTTTTTAATAATTTGTTATTTTAATTCTTTAGTATTCTAAGTGCTTTCTATATGAAGAAGGATTGGTCTTAAAATGCAATTACAGGAGAACAACTAATGGCACCCTAGGCTGAAAGTCAAGGGAAGTGATAATGGACAATGATTTAGCATTTTGTGATGTTGCCTCTGCAATACTCCATCAAAGTCTGGGTCCCCTAGGACAAGAGAGAGCTGTGCTGATGGGTGGGAGTTCAGCTGAGGGCTACAGAACTGCTTAGGCTATTGGAGCATCCAGTATAGAAGCAGAGGCTGAGAGAGCTCCAGGCTTCAGTCTGGGGAATACTAGTCTTAGAGGTGAATGTAATTCCTGTCTTCCACTTTCTGAGGTAGGGGAAGGTGAGAAAGGGTGTTGCCAAAGTCTTCTAAGAGGCAATGATCACCAGGTACAGAAGGGGAAATTCTCTTTGTACATATGATAAGACAATATTTACAATGGTTGGTGAAGCATGGGAAGAGATACCTGGACAAGTGCTGGCTTCTGAGCTAGTGTTGAAGGTAGCTCAACACTGCTAGTCTGGAAAGCCAGCCTAGGTGAAGTCCAGAGGTGTCTTCCAGCCTAAACTATTTCAAGATCATAACACAAAAAATTAATAGAAAGTCTTTTGACAACATTAATTATACAAATGCCCTCAAGGAAATAAATTATACTGCTGAAATTGCATTTTAATTGGCTAATTGATTTTAGGGCTTTTTCTGTATATAAAGACTACAAAAGCAGTGAAGAAATTGCTATACTGACAAGTGTCTACAGTAGTTCCAGTCTAAGTCAGAGGTCAGCACAAGAAATATACATATACATATCCCATTTTTTTCTGATTAAGTCTAGGAATGAAATCAAGTCTTGAGGAAAACATGTTAACAACCACAGAATATTTCAGGCTATTTCATAATTTTCCACTGGACTTTGATATGCTGGAGTTTTAGCTAATACAAATTAAAAGCTCATTGTAATAGTCACTTCCTGCATTTACAGGAAAAAATTTGTTGTCTATCCCCAAATTTCATTCTTCCCCAAACTACCCCCTTATCATACTTGGGCTTTTATTTCTGTCAGACATGATATGCCTAAAACAAGTGGTCTACCAGTCATATTCTCTTTATATCTTGAAGTTTGTCATGGGCTAGTGAAAATCCATTAACTCTTTGTAGCAACTTCATAATCATGGTCAAGTTAATAGGAATTAGTTCCAGAAAACTCACAAAATCATCCTAGAAGAAACTGATTAATTAGCAGGTTTAAACTACAAATCTCTTCAAATGTAGGAACTGAAGGATCGGGATGTATATCTCAAGCTGGTACTTACAATTTACTTACCTAAAAGATGGAAGGATCTGTTTATCAGGCAAACCTCAAAAATGTAATTCCCTATTCAGCTTGATTAGGCTTGGGCAGAAGAGGATTGAAGATTAGAGTTAACAGCTCATATAGATGATGGGTCAAATTAGAAATGAAACACGGATTCTATGACCTTAAGTAATGTTTTCTTTCTGCTTCATTTTGTAGCCTGGCTGCACTGCAAATAAAGCCAGTTATTGGTACGTTCTGTAAGCATGGCCTGTGATAAGGATTTAGAAATGGTCTGAATGTTGGACGTGGGTAATAATTATGAATTGTTTTCATAATAAAGGTTATTTTGACAACATAGTTGATAAGCCAGAGCGCTTCAGGGAAAGAAAGTCAAGATCACTTCCCACCTTGATATTAACCTTTTCTGGTTTGCTCTTTTGTGGTTGTATAACTTATTAATTTATCATTTATTCATTTATATAATTATTTGATATTACTTCTTCCCTGTTATTTGTGGATTTAACCTTCTCTCCTACTAGTCTAGCCACATTTAACACTACTTTCATATCCTCCTCTCCATCCTTACTTGCAGTTGGGTACCAACACATAAACATACTCAGGAAGAACATTATGTATACGTTAGACACTTGATTTACACATCATTTAAGTACATGAATTATTTTACTTTTATCATCAACCCTTGTTTAGAGATGAGGCAACTGAGGCGTAGAAACTGTAAAGTCCACAATTCTGATAATCACTATCATGCTGTACTACATAAAGACCTAATTGGCAGAGGTTTTAAGGTTGAGTACTTGTTCAATCCTGACCTCTCCTGACTATCTTAAAATGTCTCTTTTGGGCATATAAAGAAAAGATATTTTAGTCCAATCTCTAAATCACAGTGTCTCAAAGAAATAAGTGTAAAATGCAATACATGAAAAAAAGAAAAGTGAAAAATAAAGGTAGAAATATCACCCTCAGATGAAGAAATAACTTATTGCTCAAGTCAAAAGTATAGGCCAGAATAAATGCCTCCTATTTATTAAAGCCAATTCTTTCTTACTGTCTTCATGTAGTAAGAAAAAGCTGGACTTTTATTCTGTCCATTTTTGTAACAACTTTCCAAACACAGCTATTAGTAGGTGGAAATTTCTAGATTAGATGTTAAGATACTGGGTGTATGTTTAATTGTTGCTTTTATTGGGATCGACATTTTGCCAAATATTTTGCTGTAATATAAAAAAATACTTTATATTAGCTATTGCCTATTAAAACATTAATGTGACAGAGCATAAACAGAGAAAAAAAAAGAAAATGGACAACATTTATACATTGGAACACATACAAAAAGAGGTGGGGTTTTTTTTTAATACCTAGGCAACTAGTGATAGGAAAAAAAAACCCCAAACTTTGCTCTCAGTGTCATGTCTTTTATATGCAGTTCTTCCCTTTGACATCAACAACCACACACTTACACTTGAGATTCTACCTCATAAGAAGTGATTATACTTATCCATGAGAATAACAGATGTAGATTGCAGCCGACCTCCATCTCCTATTTCTAGGCTAAAAATAAGTCTAATAGTAACTCCTCAGACTGACACAGTCACCTTTAAAGTTTGAAGACTGGTCATCTGCAAATCT
>VYZU01090130.1:0-15913 GCA_013401355.1 Ceyx cyanopectus
GAAGAGGAGGAGGAGGAGGAGACGGGACCGAGCCGAACCCAGCACCCCGCGGTGAGTGCGGGAGGGATGCTCCGAGCCCCCCGGCCTGGAGTGGATGGGTGGGCGGGCGGGCGGCGTTGCGGAGCTGTCCCCGGGCGGCTGCGGGCTGCCCTCCCCCTTGGGAACCTTTGGGAGTTAATCCTGAGTTTTCCCGGTGTTCGCAGCCGCGAGTCGCGATGAGGCTCTACAAGGTGCGACTTTGTTTGCGTTGTTTTGCCGTCGGATGTTTGGTTTTGTTTGCTCGTCGATATCACGTTCGGGTCTGGGAGACGCTGTGTATCTCCCAGGACGCTTGTTACTCTCATTACAGAAAGAATCCGCCACCATCCCTCCCCCAACGGGAGCCACCGAGGCGCAGCCGCCCCGCGGGGCATCCCCGGGAGCATCGCGGGGTCCCCGGGCGGAGGCAGCGCCGGCGGTGCAGCCGGTCCCGAAGGCTTTTCCTCGGGGCTCGGAGGGGTCGCTGGTGTCGGCCGGGATGCCCTGGAGCTGCTCCCGCCGCTGCTTCGGCCGTGTTTGTTCTGTAGGTGCCGGGTAAACTCCCCGCTCGTCTGTGGGGCGCTTTGCCCCGTTTCTGGGGGGCAGAAACCGCTTGGCCATGTGGGGCGGGAGGTTCTGCTCTCAGGTGCAGCGAGAAATGCCTTAAATTTAGGCCAGACCGTGTTAAATGAGGCTTGGGGAGTCCTGCGTGGAGCAGAGGGCATCACCCCAAGAGGGTCGTGGGGTGCAGCGCTTGTGGAGAAGCCTCTAAGATGTTGGGAGTTAAGAATCGAGCCTCTTGCTGGATCGTCCTGCTTAAAAATACCTTGTTTAAGGGCTGATAATCTAGTGTATAAATCATTAGAGGAGGAGGAAGTACAATGAGCTGGGAATTCCACTCCATGCACGTTTCGTCGCAATTAAGCCACTGTATAATTCTGGGAACTTCAACTCGAGCTGACGGAAAAGAGATTTTAGAAGAAGTGTTATTAAATTCCAGGGGGAAAGATAAAAACCTTATCAGATGAACCGGTCATAGGCTCTTTGTTTAAAGTGTGCCTCAACTGCTGAGGGAGAAAACACAATGTTTGCCTGTTTTTAGTGGACAATCCTGACTGACTCGTCCATGCGACTCCTGACTCGCTCTGTTTCCAAACTTAAGAAGAAAACTCCGGGGTGTTTGTTGTTCCTCAGTGTGACAGAAAACCTTCACTTTACTGAAAAGACAGTTGGGAGACACATCATGGAAAGAAAACGCTGGCTTTTGGGGAGGGGGAGGCAGCAGAGTGCATGCTCACACTGTTAGAAATCTTCCTGCTTCTTTAAACTTTGCCTCTGCACTGTTTGATAAGCTCTGTTTGTTTGTTTTAAACTCCAATAGATGCTTTTCTAGCTTAAAAAATACCAGCAGGCTGTCACAGAAGAAAAAAAACCAAGAAGCAAACTCTGTTTTATCAGTTGAAGAGGCGTGATGTGTGAAAACCCATCTGAGTGGCTGCAAACGCTTTCTGGTTTAATGCTACCTATTGTCTCTAGAAATGGGGATCAGCTGGTGGTTTTGGATCGAGTGGTGCACAACTCATTATTTTAACAATACTGCCTCTGCTTGGGAGGTTGCCTAGGGAATTGATTTAATGCTTCTGTCCTTTCACCCTCTGAGGGGGGTGTCCCACGATGCCTTTGATCATAATCGCCAATATTTGTAAAGGAGAGTAAAATTTTCACTCCGTAAAAGCAAAAAAGAGGCCACCCTCTCTTAACAGACCCCAGTTTTGCACGAGTCAATCTGTAATTTAACAGCACTGCCCAGAAATACCCGTGGCAGTAAAACAGTTTTATGATAAGCATCAAAACACAGAAGGAAAATTAGCCCTGTTTAGTATTTAGTTCCTTTTTTTTTTTCCCCTGGGAGAGGCTTTGCTGCTGAATCTCTGTATTTCTGCTGGCTCTACAAAGAAATCTTTCTGATAAACAGAATGGTTTTCCTTTCTAGTGACGCCTGCACAAGGATTTTCTCCTTTCTAAGGTGTTGCCCAAGGTCCAGTTCAGTTTACACTGATAACCCACATGGCAGCACTGCAGCCACAGCTATTCAGGGTGGTGTGGCAATAGTGGATTTTTTTTGTTGTTAGTTTGCTTTGGGGTTATTTTATAGTAAGTTTGAAGAAGTTTGACTGTTAAAACTCCCCCCAAGCTCCAAGGTAAAGCAGAGGATACTTTCCAGGTCTGCTAGACACCCTCCTGTATAGGAGAGTGTTTTCAAAGGAGGTAAGACTCCCTTGTAGGGTCATCCAGAAACTCCTGTATTAGTGCTCCAGTGTAGGAAGGTGCTCCAGCAGCAGGGTCCCTGCTGGCACAGGAGGCTGTGGCAGTTGCCCTGGGGGTTGGTGGGGTTGCTGTGTGTCTCCCTGGGGTGCTGGAGCAGGGCTGAGCAGGTTTAAACCCCTGGATGGGGCTAAGGATCCATCTGTCTTTGCTTCCCAGGCTGGAAAACTCCCCTGGAGTGCTGCTGAGGTTGGTTGGCCACATCAGGCCACGTGCACTGAGGCAAGGTGTGGTGCCCAGGGAGTCTCTGCACCATGAAATAACTCCAAGCTGCTCGCAGGACACTTCAAGTGGAGGCAGGCTGTGGTCTGCAGCAGTCCCTGCTCCATTGCAGAGGTGATTGATTGGAGCTGACACACAGTGGGTGTGCCCACACACACAGGGGGTGTGCCCACACACACAGGGAGTGTGCCCAAGCCTGTGTGCAGTGGAGTGTGGGCTGTGCCAGCTGTGCCTGGTGGGTCCCAGACACACCCTGGTCGTGGTTCCAGCTGCAGGGTGATCAATACATTGGTTGGTAGTGTCCCCATGAAAAAAAAAAACCAGAATAATATTGACACCAACTGGTGGCAAAGGGTCTCATGGGCTCCTCTTGCTGACACTCTTAGGGGGTCAGCATCACCAGACTGAGAGGGTTCTGTTCTTGACCACATGCAATTGAAGAAATGTTTTTGCAGGTGCACAGCAGGATGGATTGACAGGGTGCTGGAGTCAGTGTTCCCTCTGTGGATTCAAGCCTCCAGTGTGGACTCTGGAGCTCAGCACCTCGAGTTTGAGAAGCTTTGTGCAGCAAAACCAGAAGGAGGTTTGGATGAGTGTGCAGAGAGCAGGCAGAAGCAGCAAGGTGTGAGGAAATCATTCCCATACTCCTGTGTTTGTCACTTCCAGGTCTGGGTGTGTGAGGCAGGTGCCTGCCTGGAAAGAATTCCTTCAACAGGAGAAAAATTCCATGTAGGCACCTTGAGAAAGAGGGGAGCAAATGCTAATTCCCTTTCAGGGCCTGTTGCCATGGGGAGGCAGTTCAAATCCTTCCTAATGCCTCCCTCAGCAGCCAGTTGTGCTGACACATCCTTTTCATGCCTTCCCAGAAACAGCAGAGAAATGACCTGAAACAAAAGCCCCATCAGAGTGGAGGGCCAGGGGAAGATGAAGGGTTGCTGCTTCTCATCTGTCCCACCCACAGCTAACTGGGTCTCCCTCCATCTGTGTGACTGGGACTGGTGCTTAATGGTGTGGTGGGGGAACAGCCAAAATACTCCAATCTGCATGATCAGGAAACTCATTTGTCTTTAGACAGTGCAAGTGGAACATCTGGATCCCAAATCCAAAAAATCCAAACTCCCTTGGGACCTTTTCCCTTTGAATAGACAGCTCTGTGAAGAGATTCCAGTTGTTCCCAGTGAAATCCACAAGAAATTTGCTTTTCTGCCACGCTGGTTTGTAGCCCCAACACTGCACTGCCAGCACAGCTCTGCTCCTGGCCTCAGGGAACTCACCTGCAGGAAAATAAACCAAACAATGTCTGCTTTTTTCCTCCAGACCAGTTCCTAGAGAAGAAAAGGCTCAGGTACTGGATGGTTTTCCTCTCTATAACCCACTATTGTCAATAATCTCTTTTCATGCTGCTGATATTTATGAATACTTGTGATGAAAAGAGTGTAACCATGGCAGTATTTTTAAGCTTTTTGCTTATAAAAGATACTTCAATATCTGAAAACTATCTACATTTTTAGGTGAAACTTGCTTTTGAATTGATGAGAGTGCCATCATTTTGTGTCTTTTCCCATCATCAGGATGGATCCCTGCCCACCCTGCAAGGCTCCTACAGCTGTAACTTCTGTGCAAGGTACATGGAGTGACTGTTGGCACTTGCTGATTACAGGGGAGGTTTTCAGATGACATGTGAGACCTTTTCCATCGATAGAATTGCCAGGCACATGCACTTAAACAAAAAAAAAACAAAACCCAAACAACTTTTGACAAAACATTTGTAGCTTACAGTGTTTGTTGCTGTGGGGAGGGATGCAGTCTTTATCAACAGTGCCTTCAGAATGTGTAGCTGGAGGAGCAGCCAGCTCTGGAACTGGAGCTGTGGTTTTGTCAGGGGCTGAGCTGCAGTAGCTGTGCTGTTAGAGGAACATTCCCAGCATCTGATTGAGTTCACTCTGTTATCTCCACAAGAAGGGAGAGGGCAGGTGAGAAAAGGTGAGATTAGCAATCTCTCCACCCTCTACACTTCACTTAACTGCCTGAGAGCTCTCTGGAGAGCTGCACAGGATCCCAGCCAGACCCTGGCTGCTGCTAAATGGACATGTCAGGGTGAAACGGTGCATAAATAAACAGAAATATTTACAATCAATATTTACAATAAATATTTAGATGCTGCTGCTACTTTCTAAAACAGGTTACACATACACAACTGACCAAAGTGAACTTTTTTTACCTCCAGCTTCTTTGAGCAAACTGTTCACCTGCATTAGTAACTCTTGTGTAAAGTACAGCTGAGTAGAACTAATTGTAGCTCCTCTCTGGTAGGATGTCCCTTATGGAGCAGAGCACTCCAGGTATTAAAATGAGGCAGGTAACACGTGTTCAGTGGGAATTAATCAGCTAAAAATGGAAGTTTTGTTGTTCCAGTTGCCATGTGCCTGCAGACCGTGCACTGAGGCAGTTTAACTCGGTTTATTCTGAATATATAAGTTATGCAAACAAGTGCTGGTGTTCCTTGGGAAGGGTTTTCTTCCGGGATGCTTGTGTCAGCTGGTGCAGCCACTTTGGGATTCTGCCTCCATCCCTGGCACGCCAGGAGAACCTTTGTCCTGAGGGGCCAGCGTGCTGTGGGAGAACCCTTTGTGCCAGAACAAAGGAGCATTGTGTGGGCATGAGCAAGGGGGAGAAGGGGCTGCTTTTCAGAGGCACTGCCTATATATATCGATAGCTTTCCCCACATCCACCCCCCCTGGTACGAGCTGTGTGTGGGAGAGAAGATCTCTGTGTTGTCTAGGTTCCTGGTGATGGATTTGATGTGGTTCTCTTAATTAAAACACTGGTGCCACTTGTGTTTTTCTAGCCTGAAGCAGAAAGCCCGGCTGTAGGTTGGACGGTGATGGGAGAATTATTCCTGTGCTTTAGAAGTAATTAACAGCTTGTGCCTTCCTAATTAGCGCTAGAAGAGCGGCCGATCGCAGCAGCTCTCAGGAAAGCTCATGGCTGGCAAGGGCAGAAGTCCAAGAAAGCAGAAGACAAAGCCTGGCACAGTTAGTGAGTATTGCTGCTGAGCATTCCAGCTTTAGCTAAACCTGCCCCGGTGGAAACAACACCCGGGCTGTGCCCCAGACACGGGGGGGAATGGGGAGCAGAACACAACAGGTGCTTCTGGCTCACACCAGGTGTTTTTGCGTCGTTCAGAGCATCTCTCCTCCCCACACAGGCAAATCCCTTCAGCAGTCTGAAACCTGCCACAGAAACACCCTCTGTACCCGGAGAGTTTGCAGTGGTCAGCAGTGCAGGGAAATTGAAACATCACCTCCTCATCTGAGGAGGCTGGAACAGCAGCATCCTCCATCCTGCTGGCTGGTGGTTAGCCTGGATAAAGCCAGTTGGAGTGGTTCGTGCCAAGAGTGGGTGAGAAAGCAGCTGGGAGCACCAGAGTGAGGGTGGGAGGGAGATCAGAGGGGGTTTGTATCAGGAAGCAGGGTTGGGATTGCTGAAATGAGACCTTGGAGATCCAGGGAGAGGATTTGGTGTCAGCACAGATCAAGGAGTCCAGTTTTATTAATGAGTTAACTTCTGCTCTTTAGTCTCTGAATTGTTCTGATTACTGTCCAGGATTGGAACAGGGAGTGATGGAAACTCCTAGGGCTGGAGGGGAGCTGGTTGGCACCTCCTTGTCACTTGGTTTGCTCTTTTTTTTTCAACCATTTCACCTGGTTTTGAGCTACCACTGGCTGGATTCAGGAAAAACTGGCAGCCAAGGGCTTGGCCTCGCAGAGCTCTGGGGCCCATGCCCAAGAAGACTTGGAATCTCCAAGAATCTCCACTGGTGGCAGCATCTGTGGCAAATGACCCAGGAATGGCTGGATGGGCTCCCTGGTGCTGCTGGCACTGGAGGCAAAGCTCCCAGGACAAGCAGGGCAGGTGGGGTCCCCAGGTTGCTGAGGGGAAAGTGCCTCCTTTCATCTCCAGCTCCCCTGGGCGAGCATCTGCTGAGGGCAGGGGGAGTGCTCTGGGGGGGGCTCTGCTGCTCTGGGGCCTCAGAAGCAGGAGGTAGTTACCTTTGATGTGCTTTTGTCTTTTCCTGACCTTCACTCGGGGAGGATTTATGGTTCTGTGGTGGGGTCTGATGTGTGTGTAGCTCGTTAAATATGGGACAGCGTCATGAAATGGATCCCATCGATCATCCCACCACCGCCTACAGGGCTGGGGGGGGTTGGCCAACAACAGCTCACGGGTGCAGAGCAGGGTGGGCTCGCTCCAGCTGCCCCCGGCTCGCTCTGGCTCGCTTGGTGTCATCCAGGGGTGCAGAGCAGGGTGGGCTCGCTCCAGCTGCCCCCGGCTCGCTCCAGCTGCCCCCGGCTCGCTCCAGCTGCCCCCGGCTCGCTCCAGCTGCCCCCGGCTCGCTCCAGCTGCCCCCGGCTCGCTCGGTGTCGCCCACCTGCACCCTTCGCCCTGGAGATGGGCACGGCAGGGGGGTGAAGGGCCACGCTGGCTGCACCTCGGCTGCCGAAGGGCCGAGAGCAGCTCCCGGGGAGTGATCCTGTTGCTCCTAAGTGACTCCCCGTTGTCCCTGCCCCTGTCCGCAGGTTGATGGTGAGCGGGAGAGCGGCTGGCCATGAGTTACTGGAGCCTGGAGAAGAGGGGCTGCCTGCAGTACTGCCGACACTTCCTGGTGGACAACGGCGTGTTCCACGGTAAGATAGATGCCCCATTCCTTCCCCCCTTCCAGAGGCCGCTGGGATTCGGCAGCTGGCTGCGGGCGATGCCACGCGGGGCCACCAGAGGGCGCTCCGGCCCCGCCCCGCCTGGCGCTGCTACCGGTGCCTGCTCCGCATCCCGCTCCCCATCCCTCTCCCCATCCCGCTCCCCATCCCCCTCCGCACCCCCTCGGTGCAGTGTCCAGGGAAGTTGGGGATCTCTCCAGAGAAGAAGAATCCACAGCCTTGCTGTGCAGCCTGTTTCTAGAGCTATGGATCCTAGCGAGGGGGAATTGAAAGTGTGAGGAACAGCTTGACTTCAGGTATTGATCGGGCGTTTGTGCAAAATAGGTGGCTAATAGCAATCCCTAATTAATCCCCTGTCAGCTCCTCACATCTTGGTCTCTTGCCATTATAGATTTCATGCCATGATCATTCAGTTGTTGAAGTATCTTTCCAATAGCTAAGTTGGGAAATACACTGAAGGCGTTTTGATGTAAAATGCTTCATTTTTGGGACCTCTTGTTGTGTATTCATATCATAGAATCATATCATAGATATTAGGGGTTGAAAGGGACCTAGAAGATCATCTAGTCCAACTCCACTGCCAGAGCAGGGGCACCTAGACCAAGTGGCCCAGGAACAGATCCAGGTGGGTCTAAAGTGTCTCCAGAGATGGAGACTCCACAACCCCCCTGGGCAGCCTGTTCCAGAGCTCTGGCACCCTCACTATTCAAAGTATTCAAAGCTTGATATACCAATGTGCTTCCCACGCAGGTTTCTGTCCCTTTGCTGGGCAGCTTCACCCTCAGGCAGGGATAAGGAGCTGAGCCCAGCACTGTGCAGGAGCTGTCCCTGCCTGGAGTCTAGTCTAAGGCAGCAGCTGGACCCCTCCCTGCCTGTGCTGCCGAGGGAGTGATTTCCTAATCTGTTTGAGAGCCCCAAATCTCATCATTCTTATTTCCTTCGAGATTAGTGGTTAAAAACTGCCACTTTAGGGCACAGATTTATGGCACAGTTAATAACAGCAGCACGGGATGCCTTTAATATAAAGACAGAAATTCTCATCCTTCTCAAAAGCAAAGGTAACTTTTTCCCTAGAGAACCTCCATCTCCATCTTCACTGTGTTTGTCAGGAAGCTGGGAGTTCACAGCTCACAGAAGTACAGTGCAACCCCCTGCAAATCAACTCTGTGTCACTGTGCTTCTGTCACCCTGGATGCAGCTGAGGGTGCAGTGGGAGAGCTAATCAATCACTCCTGAACATCATCTTAATGAAAACCCATTGAGAGGTCCATCCCCATTGTCCCCTGCAGGGCTTTTCCTTGCCTGTAGACCCTGCTAGTTCTTTCTGGGACACCAGAAGGTTGTTGACTCTCCTGCAAGTCATCTGACAGCAGCATTGTCCTGTGAGTTCATCTGAGTGCTGCCTGCTACTTTGGGATGTGTATTGCAGTTGTGCAGCTCCAGATGAAGTGAGAGAAGGCTGGTCCACCCTCTGTGACTCGAGGTGGTGTTTTATTGTGGAGCAGCAGGGTGTCTCTCTCCGGCTGAAGGTGAGAAGATGGGCTAAGGATCCATTAGCACCAAGTCCAGTAAGTCAGGAACAGTGAGTGATGAGCCTGCAAAGTGATAATCAGCTAAAGTAGGAGGCATAATTTGCAGGAATCCTAGACTGGAAAGATTCTATGGCTTAATTTATTTGTCTTTCATTCATGACCAGACAGGATTAATTATTTTCCCCTGAGATAATCCCTCAGGGCTTCTCATTTGTCTCTTCAGCCTAAGCAAGACATGGCAGTGACAGCTCCTTCCACTCTGAGTATGTGGAGGGAGCTGAAGTCCCCTCTGGAGGACTCCTTCCCATGCTCCTGGCCTCTCAGAGACCAAGTCATAGAATCACTGGGTTGAAATTCAACGTTTTGGATTGAAATGGACCTTAAATGTCACCAGGGAGTAGGGACATCTGCACCCAGAGGAGGGTGCTCAGAGCCCCCCCAACCTCCCCTGGGATGGTGCCAGGGATGGGGCAGTTCCACCTCTCTGGGCACCCTGGGCCAGGCTCTGCCACCCTCAGCTGGGACTGAAGGGAGGATTTTTGCTCTTTTCATGACCAAGCAAATGACAAACAGCTAAACTGGGGCTTAGCTGAGCCTGAGACCATCTTTTCTCCAGCCAATGTAAGGAAATTGCACTTGCTTAAAATTCCTTTTTTGCACCACTGGGAAATTAGGAAAGAAAATGTAATGTGAACTGTAGGTGGGAAGGGTACTGGCTGCTGGCAGGGAAAGGAACTGTGATCCAGCCCCTTGTGATTTGCTGATATTTCAGTGTTTGGGTTGTATGTGTCCAGCTCTAGCATCTATTAATTCCAACTTCCACTGTGTTTTCATGGTGTTTTTGTACTTACTGCTGTTATAGTTCCACATTCTGACATAGAGAGCATGGCCCTTCAGGGAGCAGGCACACAGAGCTGTTGATTAGTTTATTTTTCTACCTTTATGATTGCTAATATTCAGAAATTGTTGAACAGAAAGAAGCTGTGACATAACAAACAGCTGCTTTTGTCTCAGCAGCTCTGAAAGGAGCTGTTCACAGTCATCTTGGAGTCAGTTACTTGTGCCAGCTCTCACAGAAGTGCAAACTCTTGGTTTAAACTGCATTTCCATGAGGATAGGTGGTGTTCCATTGGTTCACCTCCAGCTGATGCAGGAAACTTGCAGTTGGTGGTCTGCACAAATAAAAATGCTTCGTTGGGAGGAGTTTAAACATCTCGGTTTGTGTAACGAAGGAAAAAACCAAAATGCTGTGTGGACCTTGGAAGACAAGCAGCAAATGCTTCTGCCCCAGTGTGGGGACAGCCCTGCAGGTGAGGAGGTGCTGCAGGGGATGCACAGGAGCTGTGGCAGCAGCAGGGCAGTGCCTTGCTGCTGTGGGGCAGCTGGTGAAGGCAGGTGCAGCTCTGAGTGTGTCAGGACAAGGAGGTGAGACCCAGTGTGGTGTGGGCAGCAGCATCTCAGCAGGAGGAACAAGCAGGAGGAGGCACCTCAGAAGTGGAGATGAGATGAGCCTGGCTTGTTTCCCTTGGCAAATGAAAGATGGAGAGGGGCTGTGAGTGCTGACTACAGATGCAGTGTGAAGGGAGGGGAAAGGCTCATGTGAACTGCTGGCAAAGCTGGCACAAGAGCAAACTGAACATTGCCCACGGGTAGAAACCCAGGGAAAACTCACTTTGGGGTGGAGATTGGCAAGGTGGAGAAGAAATGTTAAAGCATCTTAGCTGTGCTCTTGCTCAGTTGCCATTAGCAGCGTATGGGCAGTGTGGATAGAAAGCTGGAGACCCACTGGGGTGGTCCCAGTTCCATTCCTGTGCATGCTCAGAGCAAACCCACCCAGGAGGGTTTCCATTCCCCCCCAGGGAAGTGCTGCTGAGGGTGGCTCAGGCTGCTCACAGAGAGACACTGCAAGAAGAATCAATACCCAGTGGTGTGGTGGGTTGTCTTTCAGCAAGGACTGAACAGCCACACCTGAAATCCTGGGGTTCTTCCTGCACCAGAACTACCCAAGGATCCCTCATCACTTTACCATTTGATGGTAATAATAATAATAATAGCTGCATGTGCAGGGTATTCACATTCTTAGCTGTTGATGGCTGAAATGTTGTTGGTTCCAGGATGCTGTGTCTTGTACTCTGGGGAGTCTTATCTGCCTAGAAGCAAAAATGTCAGTTTTCTTCAGCAGCAGGGAGTGTGTGCACAGAGAATAACAAACTGCAGACAGATCTGGGTTTAAGCTGTTTTAGCAGCTCCCTACGAGTTGGGCAGAGAAGCAATTAGGATGTTGGAATAGCCTTGAGGACTTGGTGAACCCACTTTCTTCTCCTTCCTCTTGCAGCCAGTGCCAAAATACAAAGTGTGTCGTGCCTCTAGGCTGGGGAAAAGGTGTTTTTTTCATTGTTTTCTCAGGGTTTTCAAGCTGTAAATGTGGATTGTGTTGTGTTTGTTTGCTGGCAGTGGCAATGTAGGAATAGCCCTGTTGCCAGACCAAGCATTCATCTATTTTGCTAGCATGTTTGGGGCTAAAAGTATAAATGAGGGGGGAAAAAAAACCCCATGGTTTGGGGTTTGGTTTTTTTTGGCATCACAGCACATGCTCCAGTGCCTGCTGGNAGCAAACATCCATGCCAGGCAGAGGAGCTCAGCTTTTGCTGCAAGTTCTTGGAAGATTTATTTGCTTCACTGCTCTTCAACTTCTGTGCCCAATGAATGGAAACAAGCCTTATGTTTATATATATTTTTATATATGCAGCAAAATGGCCTGTTTTGGTTATTGGAGCACAAGAGTTTTGGGGGAACAACAGTAAATCTTGGCTGAATTTCACATGTGTGTTGGGTTGGATGTTTGCTGATGGGCAGTGCTTTATAATTAGCTGTGCTGAAGCCTGACACGAGCCCTGTGCTGGAGGCTAGAGTGCTGGAGATGCCAGCTGCACAATTCAGCCTTAGATCTTCATAGTCAGCTTCCATTTCAGCTTTATAATGATGCCTGGGAAAGCAGGGCAAGTTAATAATGCCATCATTTATAATTTGGTTGATATTCTGATTTCTGTAATGAAATCTCTGCAGTTCACTCCTCCAGACGTAGCTGCAAATGTAGATGCCAGAAGGGTGGTAAGGAATTGATTTAAATTTCACATAGATTAAAAAAAGTGGCCTGAAGAAGCTGCCTCTTGGTGTCTCATTGCATGTGTAGCTGCTTTTGTGACCCTGTGTCTGTCACTAGGTGCATCCTTTGGTGAGAGGAGGAGTTTGATGTGTGGGACCCATCTGGAGCTGGTCTATCAGGTAGTTTTCTCACATCACAGGTTTTTTTTCCCCCTTCCATCCTGGCACATTTGTCAGCTTTCCAAAGAGCTGTGTCTTCATTAAGGACAAGTGAGCTGATAAAAGCTTTAATCTGATAAAAATGGCAAGTTTTTCAGGCAGCTAATATAGAGCTTTATTCACTGCTGGCTGACATGAGGAGGTTGTGTTTCAGTTTAGGACTGAGATTAAATTTGGGTGATGAATGTGAAGATGTTTATCTTCTTATTTAATGATGTGTTTACTATAAGAGGTAGTTTTCTAATCAGCTTTTCCTGCTCCTTAGCAGGACTTTGTACCAGTTTCCAGCTCTTTTGACAGTGAAAAAGGAAAAACTGATGAGCCAGAAAATTACTCTTCTTCTGATGCTGTAATTTCAAAACTATTAGTTAAATCATATTCTAATTTACTGGGAAGTGGGTAATTTTGCAGTAGAACTCACACCACTGTGTCCCTGTCCAGCCTTCTGAGCTGTGGAAAGTTGGGCTCCAGTTTTGGCTGATGCTTTTTGGTGGGAAGTTTTGTGTAGTTGCTCAGGGGGGGTGCAGCATCTTCCTTAATTAAATGATAGTTGCCCTTGTCTGCTTTGTTCCTGGAGGTACTTGCTGTCTTAATTCTGCTGGTTTCCTGACAACTCGTTTTGAACAGCAAATTAAGATGACTGGGAACTAGTCCTAGCCTGGGGGAGATGGGTTTGGAGTGAATTGATGTCTTTTTCATAAATTTTAGTGCTTTTGTAGCTGAGATTGTCAGAAGTTGTTGGTGAGCTGAGGCTCTGGAGGGTGGTTCACGTGTTCCCTGCCAGCAGCTGAAGAAAAACCCAACCTTGGACGTGTGAAGGCACTGACAGAGAGCTCCCAAGGAGGGATTCCAGGGCAGAAAACACCAGGCACTTGGGGTTTGTCCACTGTGGAGCTCTCCCAGTCCCCCTGGGAGCTGGGGGTGGCTGTGAGAGTGGTGTGGGGGAGCTGACAGAGCTGCTGGGGGGTCACTGCTGTGAAGTGGGCTTTGCAGGCTGGCAAACTCCAGTTTGCCTTTGAGGCCACACCAGTCTGGCTCTGACTGGCAGGGCTACAGATGCATCAAACCCTGGCTTGTCAGTGGAGTTGCCAGGGTGATTTTTAGGGTTTTTTTGGGAGCTGAATGAACTTAGAGGTATTTTCATACCACTTGGCATATGGAATTCCACAAAGTCTTCGTTAGTTTGCTGTGCTGTTCTTACTCACCGTGGCTTCTGAAGCTATAAAGCATCTCAGCTCTTCTGTTTTCAAAAAGATCTTTATTTTGAAGGCATAATAATGAGTGTATTGGTGTTAAAGATCTCAGTGGAGCTCCTCTCCTAACTGACAGAATGACAGGAGTGTGGAGCAATTTGCACTTAACACATTATCAAGAGCAGTCTGACCTATCAAGAAGTGAACTGGGGAGCAGTGAGGGTTTACTTGGTGCTGGGCTGTGACTCCAACACCTCAGCCCATTGGAATGCAAATCTATTGATAACTGGGGAAGCTTCAGAGTGATGACTTCACCCATTAATCTTGTGAAGGGAGGTGTGAGCCAGAGGAGGGGAGGGGGGATGATGTTGCTGTTCCCAAACAAGTGACACTTCCCTCTGCTGAGCTTGGCTTCTGCCATGCCCCTGGGGTTGGGAGCACAACCTTTGCAGCCAAGCTCTGATCCTGCAGTGGTTTGATTTTGTAGGTTGCTGGATAAAATCAACATCTATCTTGCTGTGTGGCTGTGGGAAGTGTTAGCCACAGCTAAGAAATCAGGGTTTCTCAGTAAGTAAAGCATGTCAACTCCACTTGTACCTTGTCTCCCAGCTCACTGGGGTTCTGCAGGCACTCTGAGGGCAGGGTTTGGTGGGGGGTGTTTTGTTTTTCTCCTCTCAATCCCGCTGTCGCCAGTGTAACTTTCTCCTGGCTGCACAAGACCAATCCTCTCCTCTTTTATTGCTGCTGCAACGAAATAGGAATAGGGCTGGGGATTGCTCTGTGCACGGATGTAAATGCCACAGTGGGAAAGCTGGCTGAGTGCTGAACCCTTTGGAAAGCAAGTAAATCGTAGATGGGAAGCACTCTGCGTGGAGCTCGCTGTGTCCCCCGGGCTCCAGCATAGCTAAGTGCTGTTCTGCAGCTCTGAATGCTGCTCCACACTGACTACAACCCTTCTGCTCCCAGTGCTGTTGGCTCCAGAACACCCAGGGTTGGGGCAGCAGCAGGGTACCGTGGATAGCCCCCGGGGGGAAGCAGCACAGCCTCTCCCGGGATGCTGCTCGTCCTTAGGGAACGAGCCACTCAGTGATGCAGCGCCCAGAGACACTGGGTGATGCACTGACCAACCCCTCGGCGTGCCTCTCCTGCCCTCACCCTGCACAACAGCCCTTCCCCTGCAAGCAGGAGGAGGAGGAGGAGGAGGAGGAGGGGGCACAGCCCTTGGCGCAAGAGAGCGCAGCCCCCACGGGCTCTCTCCCCGCTCCTGCAGACGCCGCTTGCTCCGGAGCCAGGCGGGGGTTTCTCCTCTGCATTCAGCCCACGTGTGTCTCCCGGGTGCTGACAGCAGAGGGGTGATCCACTCCCCCCCCAACCACCCCCCTCCCCTTGCTCCCCAGGGCTGTCTGCGCGCTCGCCGTAGGCAGGGACGCTCTTCCCGCGCGCTTGGCTCCCGAGGAGCATCTCGGCAGCGCTCGCCCCGGCGTTCTCACGGCGAGCAGCAGGGAGCAGGTGCTGCCAGCTGCCCTCTCTGGGGCTCTGCTTTCCGGGTTGGGGGAAAAGTTGACCAGCTCTGTGGCCAGATTCCTGCTTCCCCGTGGCTGGCGGAGGCGCCGGAGATGCTCCGCTCGGCTCCCCGAGGATCGCTTTGCCAGCCCCGGGGATCTGAAGGCTACACCGAGGTTTTCCCAGCACTGAGGATTGCCATTCTGCTCACCAACAATGAATGACTTCGACGTTTAATGGCAGACCTTGAGGTGTATAAAAATCTAAGCCCGGAAAAAGGTAAGGGTGTGTTTGAGTTTGGGATTGCAGTGGGAAGAGCTCGTGGTGTTTCTGGAAGTGCCTGTGGAAAAATCAGGGAACTTTGTGATTGGTGAGTACCTGCAGTAGTGATATCGACACAATTCATAGGAAAAATGTGTGCAAATAGGTATGTTCCTGAAGATTGAAGGAAAACTTGGTGTTTTTGTGCCGTGAAAATGTGAGTGGTATGAGCTACTGCTGTGGTACACGCCGCACCTGTGGGTCAGCTCATTTGGTGTGAATTTGCCTTAAAAAAACCCCAACCTTCTTGACCTTTTATCTGTTAGTCATGCAGCTGTGGGGAAGCTTCCTCCAGCAAAGAGTTTGTTGTTCCTAGCAGCAGTTGGAAGCAGCGTGGCACACATGCAAATGATGTGTAACATTCAAACAGCGCTGGGTGGGGAAGATGAGGGGGTTTTTCAGCAGTTGGAGGAGGATGATACAGAAGGGGAAGGCATCTTGAGGAACTTTCTTTGGTAACTTGTGGTTTATCCTGTCTGATTTTGTTCAGTTTAAGTCAGTGCTGGGTGGAAAGTGGTAATTAGGTGAAGCCTGTGAGTGGATACAGAGTAAATGCTGGGGAGAGGAGGAGAAATCGTGGTAAATCCAGTTTATTTCTGTATTTTGCTCGTCCTTATGTTGGGTTGTGTGCTTTTAACCAAAAACTTCCAACAGACAGTTAGCAAACAGCTGGCTTGTCAAAAATGGGTAGCTCAGAAGACATTTTCTAACAAGATTATCTGTAATTTCAACCCAAATAAAACTGAAGGCAGCAGAA
>VYZU01090133.1:0-19062 GCA_013401355.1 Ceyx cyanopectus
CTCCTCACGAGACTTGTGCTCTATCCCTTTCCTCCTGTTTTGCTTTGCCAGCAGCCAGCAGGGAGCCTGGGGAAGATCTGGGGAGCACCTTTCCCACCACAGCACCCGGGCTGGGCAGGAGAAGGCAGCTCCAGGGCTGAGATGGGCAGCACTGATCTGAAGCTGGAATTCATTTTTCCAAAGGGCTGGGCCCAGTATCAGTTCATGGCAACGCTGCTTTGGCAGCCAAACTCCAACCTGTGTGCCCAAAGCTGACACATCTCCAGGGAAAGCTGTAATTCCCACGTGTCTTCTCCAAGCTCCCAAGCATTCGTGGCTCTTGTCCCTCCTCCATTCCACCTGATGCCACAAATTGAATTATCCTCTGTGGTTTGTTTTTTTTCCCCACTGTCTGATTCCTTTTTCAACCCTTAACATCTAAGTTTTAGGTGATGAAATCCCTCTTGCTGTTCCTCTGGAGCGTGTCCAGCACCTCCACTCTTCCAGCTTCAGGAAAGCCTCTGAGCAAACGGGGGTGAGTGTGATGATAACTGTGCCAGCTGCTCACACAGGACGAGGAATTCTCTCCTCCCAGTGATCAAAACCTCTGGATGCTGATGGGTATCAGTGGGAAATTCCCTGCTGGTAACAATACCCCCTTCCAAGGTCTTCTTGGAAGCATCCCTTGGATTTTCTGCTTGTCCTTCAGGTTGGCTCTGCAGCTGGGGCTGAGCAGCAGAGGGAATTGGGTAAAGTCATCCCTCTGGGAAGTGCTGCTGCTTTCCCTCCATGGTACTGGGGGCAGGGACAGAGGTGGGCACCCAAAGGGGCAGCTGCCCTACCAAGCACCCAAGCTCGCAAGCTGCTCTTTGGGTGCACAGGAGCTGTGCTCCTCCCAAACCTCTGAGTTACCTTTTGTGGCTCCCATCTTCTGGACGTGGGCCACCCCCAGCAAAAACCAGATGAAAAGCCAATCACAAAGACCAGCTTCTTGGAGAAACCACCCCAAGGACTCTGAGGTGGAGATGGGAGCAACACCCCAACAGCTGGGAGATGCCAGTGGGCTTTGCAGCGAGGAGGGTGGCACGATGTGACTCAGCAGAGATCCCTCCTGGGGTGGCCTCTGGAGAGGGCACCTCAATGGGTCACAGAGCAGCTGCTGGATCTCCTCCCTTCACCCTCCATCCTTTGATGGCTCCAACCATCTCCCCTTCCAGGAAAACTTCTAGAATGCATCACTCCACGTTTCCATGGCAACTGGCACCGTGGAGAGGATGCTCTTCTGCCAGAGACATCCCAGAGAGGTCGAGGACATCACCACCACCTCCTGGCCTTGCCTCCAGCCCCGGAGCAGCAGCAAAGGGGATGCACTTTACCCAAGAGCAGCTCTCCTCAGGCGTTGCCCGGGTGGCCTCAGCAGATTTCAGCAGCACACGAAGCTCCCCGAAACATCTGCCAAAAGAAGAGCTCGTGGAGTTTTTTTATTGTTGTCATTTTTTGAATTACCAGGCAGGAGGGAGGAATTGCTGGCTGGAATTTCAGAGCCCGGGCACAGCAGGAGGTCGGGGTGGATGGTTATCTCACCCCAGGTTTTATGTTGCTGCACATCACCATATTCCCCGTGGGTGCTCAGCTCCCACTGACAACCCTTCCTCCCTTCCTTTTTTTTACTGCTTTGCTATGGGGTTTTTGGTTGGTTTTTTGCTCACCAGCAGCTGAGATCTGAGGGTCAAAACCCCTCGAATTTGGCTGCTACCTGAGGTTTAGCCGAGGGGAATTAGAGGCTGGGAGCTGCACAGGGGGATGGCAGAGCAGCTTGCCAAAGAGGGGAGGTGGCTGCGAGAGCTTCGCCTCCTAAAAATAGGCTTCTAGTCAGAAAGGATCTCATCTCCTGCTCCCCACCCCCCAAACTCCTGCCCCCCTAAAGAAGAACTCTCAAACCCAGCGTGAAAGGTGAAGTGCTAAGACTGTGAGCTCTCCAGAGAAGCTGGCAGGGAACAGGAGTGGGATTTCTATTCTCTCCTCCATCACGCGTCCTGATCACAATATTTTTAGCACGTGGGGTTTTTTTTGCACGCCTTGGTCAGGGGCAGGAGGATTTGTTGGGCTCGGGATAAACACAGGACTCTCAAAAATTCAGTTGTAATCAAGTAATAAAGCAGGAGGGGAGGGTTTTCTCCACGTCACCTTTGTTTTTAAGAGTCTTGATGTATTGACTGGGAAGCTGCAAGCATTTCCAAGCCAGCTTGCCTTCCAGATTGAATGGAATGATTCCCAAAGAAGACTCTCTCCACTCATTCTCACACTGGTTTTAATCACCTTGGAAAAAAAAAAAAAAGAAAAGAAAAAGATGTATGTTTTTATAAGCAAAGCATTCCTTAAATGAAATTACAGGGCTGTTTTATTTAGAAAAAGCCTGGAGCAAAACATGCGTTTTTGTTTTTCAGGTTCCAGAGGGTTTTGTACAGGAGCTTGAGCTCTGAAATGAGCCCCGAGCATCGTGAGGCTCTACACACATCAGGCTGCAGGACATAGAAGAATAGAGTCACCGAATGGTTTGTGTGTGGGAAGGGACCTTTCAAGGTCATCCAGTCCAACCCCCCTGCAGGGAGCAGGGATCTGCACCCAGAACAGGGTGCTCAGAGCCCCCCCAACCTCCCCTGGGATGGGGCCAGGGATGGGGCAGCCACCACCTCTCTGGGCACCCTGCCACAGCCTCTGCCACCCTCAGCATCCCAAATTCCTCCTTCTCTCCAGTCTCAATCTCCCTCTTCCAGTTCAAACCATCCCCCCTTGTCCTNAAGCCCCTTCTGCTTGTGGTCCCACAGCCCGGGCAGGTTTCATTCAGACAAGCAGCAGCTTGCAGGGCACCCAGCAGCCTTGGGGCTCAGGCTTTGCAAGTGAGAGGTGTGCCAGGGACACATGCCCTGGATGAGACACAAGCAGATGTTGGCTTCTTTACTGCCAGTGTCGAAAGGGAGCTGCCCTGTGATCAGATAAAGGTTCATTAACAAACCAGTAGAATAAAATCCCTTTGAAGAAGGGCAGGTAAGAAAAGCCAAGGTGGCTGGAGAGGGAGGAGCAAGATTCCTTGCCCAGGGAAAGGAATCATCGAATGGAAAATTAGAATCATATTGGTTGGAAAAGTCATTTAGAGATTGTGAAGTTCAACCGTCCCCCAGCACTGCCAGGGCACCACTGCCCCATGGCCCTCAGCACCACAGCTGACTGCAAAGAGCTGGGGGCCACACACTTGTCCCTGTGCCTGCTCACAGATGGATTCACCCAGCAGCTTTTCATTTGTGAGCTTTATTTGCTTCCCTGACCAGCTCGCTGCTCCTTTTCAGGAAAGATTCCAAGAAGCTGGAGAGAATTCTCTCCCAGAACCATTAATCAGAGCAGCATCAAGATTTATTCACTCTCCCCTCCACGAAAGAAAACCAACAGCCTCCCAAATCAGCTTTCTGTGCCATCAGTTCTTCCTCTCAAGGAAATCTAAAGCCTGCCAAGCGTCGGGTGCCAGCGGAGGCAAATCCATCCATCACCTCCTGGTTTGGTGCCTGTGGTCGTGGCATCCTCAGCTCCACTCCTACATGAGGTACAGCAGTGGGATGGCAGCAGGATTTTCCTTGCCATTAGTACTAATTACTTGAGTAAAACCTCACCCCAAAGGTTGGAAGCTCCGTGGGGATTCACGGGCATCTTTGAATTAACTGCTCTGCTCTCTCAGCAGAGAATAACTGGGAAAGATATTGTTGTTGTGTGAATTAATTCGAGTTTTATTGATGAGGTAGTTCAGCTATGAGAGGTGCTGCTGAAGCCAGGTAGAAATGGGAGAAGTGTCACTTAACGTGTGGTTTTTTTTTTTTACCTCAAAACATCTCAGTTTTACTCGTGTTGATTTTATCCACTCCTAAAAAAAATGTCATAAGCTGCATTTTTCAGCCAATTGCTGCAGCCTGCCAGGACCTGGAAGGACATACTGAGGGAATAGGAGTGCAGATGGATGTCCCCTTGAACATCCCTCTAGGCATCCATCAGTGGCCACTGTCAAGGGACTAAAGATGTCTCTAGATTGGTCCTCAGCTTGTCTCAGAGTGCTTGACCCTCTGTTCCTGCTCCAGGACATCATCCCATCATCCCTATGATGCAGGAGGAAGGATACAAGATAGGACAAGAGGAATCGGCCTCAAGTCCCCCCAGGGGAGGTTGAGGTTGGAGCTGAGAACAATTCCTTCCCCTGCAGAGCTGTCCCAGGTTGCCCAGGGCAGGGGTGGTTCCCTGTGACCCCTGGAGGGGTTTCCAAGCCCCCCATAGAGCTGTGGTGCTGAGGCCATGGGGCAGTGGTGCCCTGGCAGGGATGGGGGAAGGCTGCACTTCTTAAATCTCTTCTCCAACCTAAACATCTCTATGATTGATGATTCTACAGCCCCACACTCCCTTCCAGAGCAGGCTGGGAGTTGCTGCTGCAAGGCAGAGAACTGAAGCAATTGCCAGGAGGCCCTGGAGGCTGGGGGTGGATTTGCCATCACAACCACAATGACCCAATCCAGCTGAACACGGTGAGATTTAATTCCTTAATGCCTGAGAAGTGTTTGAGCAGGGGCTGTGAGGTGAAAATGCTGTGCCCAAGGCCACGCACACTGCTGGTCACCTGCAGAGCTGTAACTAAAGCAACGTGAGGAGTGAGAGCTGGCTTCTGGAGCAACCTGCTGGTGGGTATTTTGCTGTTAGCTTCAATGGTATCACCAGTTCTGGTTGGTTTCTGCTGCACCTCGGGCTTTACACACACACAGACATTTGATGCTATGCAAAGGTTTGCTTTATTTCGTGTCTCTTTGGTCTGAATTTGCCTTTCCTTCTCTCCCAACAGAATAAATAAAGCTGATTTTGCAGGAAATACCCATTTCCTTGCTTGTCCTACACATCATCCAGCTGTCCTCAGGGGCTGAGTAGTTACTCTTAGCTCTGAAACACAGCCAGTTTTGGTACAGAACGTGTTAATATTTTCTATTTCAACTTCCACGTGGCTTTTTCTTCTTTCCCTCCCCTCCTCTTTTTAGACATCAGAATCAAGTGCTGATAGTTAAAGGCCTAACAACCACCCAGCTCTGGAATCCCAGAATCATTCAGCTTGGGAAAGCTCCTTGGGATCACCCAGTCCAGCCATTAACTCTACACAGTTCACCTCTAAACCATGTCCCTCATACCCACATCCAAACCACCCTTGAACATCCCCAGGGCTGGGGACTCAACCCCCTCCCTGGGCAGCCGGGGCCAGGCTCTGGATACTATTCCAGGGAACAATTTTTCCCTGCTGTCCAGTCTGCCCCTGCCCTGGAGCAGCTGAATCCAGCCCCTCTGGCTCTGTCCCTAGTGCCCTGTGAGCAGAGCCCAGCACCAACCTCTCTGCACTGGCCTGGCAGGGGCTGTAGAGTGATGAGGGCTCCCCTCAGCCTCCTCTTCCTCACACTGAGCACTCCCAGCTCCTTCAGTCTCCAGCAGAGGGATTCCCCAGCCCCTTCCCCAGCTCTGTGGCCTCCTCTGCACTGGCTCCAGCCCCTCCAGAGCTCTCTGGGTTGAGGTGCCCAAACTGGACACAACTCTCCAGCTGTGGCCTGCCCAGTGCTGAGCACAGGGGGACAATCCCCTCCCTGCTGCTGCTGCTGAAGCTGGGAGGTTTCAGGAGAAGCAGCGTGCCTGTCATTCCCAGGAGATGAAACGAGGCCGTGACTTTCCCGTGGTGAAATGCTCTGGGAGGAGCCTTGCATCAGAGGTGCTGGGTTTGGCTCTTCCTCCTCCTCGTCTTCCCTGACGATAACCTCTCATCACTGTACTCACAGAACGAGGTGATTAATTTCTGATCCTTCTCCGAGGTGTTCAACAAAATAGGATGCTGTTCTGCAAATGTCAGGCTCTTGCCTGAACTGAGCCTGGGATGTTTGTTACCCACTGTCAGGTTTCACCTCCCCTTTTGTCATGTTGAAGCTCATGAATAACAAGCTTTGCATTTCCATTTCCACGGAATCACTGGAGCCAACCAATTGACAGGAACCCGGGGAGCTGACTCATGGAGTTGGCTGGTGTTGGATTGCATCAACAAGGGCATCACCAGCAGAGAGAAAGAATCATGATCCCACTTCACTTCAAGCACTGGTCCGGTCACACCTGGAATTCTGTGACCAGTTCTGGTCCCTGCTATGCAAATAAGGTGCTAAGTGCTGGGCTCTCCAGTTCAGGAGAGACAAGGAGCTACTGGAGAGAGTCCAGAAGGTGGTGTTGGGTTCTTCTCCCAAGGAACAAGCAACAGGACAAGAGGAAACATCCTTAAATTGCCCCAGGGGAGGCTGAGATTGGAGCTGAGGAACGATTTCTCCCCCTCCAGGGCTGTCCCAGGCTGCTCAGGGCAGGGGGGGATCCCTGTGAGCCCTGGAGGGGTTTCCAAGCTTTGGAACTGTGGTGCTGAGGCCATGGGGCAGTGGTGCCCTGGCAGTGCCAGGTTAACAGTTGGATTGATGATCCAAAGACAATTCTCCGACTCCATGAATCCATCTGCAGCTCCCCTGGCAAGCACAAGGCTTGGCCACCTTCTACATACCCAAGTTTTATATTTCAAAGGTGTTTACCTAAGCATACCCAGGTGGATTTTCCTGGGATATCTCCTTGATCATTTTCTAATCTGGAAAACCCACATTTTAATTTTTATTTATTTAATTATTATTCCCCCCCCCCCCCCCCCCCCCCCCCCCTCCCCCCCCCCCCACACACCATCATTCTTTCTTTTTTTCTACTCCACCACCACCAACAACAACAGGATACTGATGTGAATCTNGGACAGAGGGAACCTCATGAAGTTCACCAAGGGCAAGTCCTGTCTCTGGGGAGGAACAACATCATGGACCAGTACAGGGGAGGGGGACCTGCTGGGAAGCAGCTCCATGGAGAAGGAGCTGGGAGGACTGGTGGACAAGTTCCCCAGGAGCCAGCAATGGGCCCTCATGGCCAAGAGGGTCTCCTGGGGTGCATGAAGCAGAGTGTGGGCAGCAGATTGAGGGAGGTTCTCTTCCCCCTCTACTCTAGTGATGCCACCTCTGGAGTATTGTGTCCAGTTCTGGACCCCCCAGTTCAAGAGAGACCAGGAGCTACTGGAGAGGGTCCAGCAGAGGCTACAAAGTACTGGTAAGAAGCTGCATGCCCTGTTCACTGGTGGGTCCTGTCACACTGGGGTAGGACATTGGTGGTGGAAAGCTGCTGTGTGGAACCTCCCATGACACATCACCAGTGCTGCTGAAGGACATGGTGAACCCAGGCAGTTTGCAGAGGAGAAAGCCACCCAGATGCCTCTGGGTATTGCTGAGTGAGAAAAGTGGACATTGTTCTATCTCTAGATCGACTCGTGGTTGGTGGCAAATGGTGGATTTGATGTTGGGAGGGAATGGGCAGTGGATTCAATTGTTTAGATGTCAGTTGAACACTGTGGTGGACAAGAAAGGGTGGATGTGGGTTTGGTCAGGGTTAATTATCACCAGCAGCTGTTGGCCCAAGCAGCTGAGATAAACAACCCAACCAGCCAATGGGAGAGTGGAGACCACCCTGAGCCTGCCCCTATATAAGGGGAGGGCTGGGCCAGAGCAGAGCTCCTGGTTTCAACTTGCCTGAGTGTGGCTGGAGGAGGGATGGCTGCACCTTGGTACAGGTAGAGCCTTGAGGTTTCTATCACTTGCCTTGTCTATCTTTTCACTGGTATGGGTGTTTTCATGGGGTGGTGTTTTATTAGAATGTTCTTTTTACTCCTGGGGTCTCACCTTTTTCTTCTTTGGGGTTTTCCTTCCATTCTCACCAGAGGAGATGTGGATGTATGGAGCAGAAAAAGTAGTGGGTGAGTGGATATGTGGTGTTTAGCTGCTGGCAGAGGTTAAATGAGGCCATGAGGGCTTGGACAATCTCTGTGGCCAGGCTGAGAGCCCTGGGGCTGTTGAGCTGGAGCAGAGCAGCCTGAGAGGGGAGCTGAGCAATGCTGAGCAAGAGCTAAAGGGCCCTGGTGGGCAAGAGGATGGGGCCAGACTCTGGGCAGTGGTGCCAGGGCCAGGACAAGGGGCACCCACTGGCACCCAGGAGGAGCAAGTTGTTTGTTGTGAGGGTGTCAGAGCCTGTGCCAGGCTGCCCAGAGAGGTTGTGGAGTCTCCTGCTCTGCAGAGATTCCAACCGCACCTGGACACTGGGATGCTAGACACCAAATGATGTCCAGAGTCCCTTTCATGCTGTGATTTGATGATCCTGTGATTCTGCCCCAAGGTCCAAAGCACAGATATTGTGGCCTTCATGTTTGTACATTCATTTATCAGTTAATGAACCCAAAAAGCATGTCCATTCTCTTTCTGGGCAGGTGGGATCCCAGGGTCTTCTGAGGTTAGCCATGGCAGGCTTTGTTTTGCTGTAGATCTTGGGCCTGAGTTGCACAGATTTTTTTTCAAAGGAGCTTCTAAATTCTCAGTGGATGACAAACAAGCTGAGGGCATCTTGCTTCCCAGATGGAAAGATCTCAGAATCAAGCTGATAAAATTACTGAAAACTGTAACACTCCCACAACACAGAGGCTACCATATTTTTTTTTTCCCTTTTTCCATGCAAATTCTGGGTGATCCTGTAGCCAAAAATGGCAACCAGAAAAGCAACCTGAGGGGATCCAATTCCTTCATCTAACTTTACGTCCAAGAATAATGCTGTGTGTCAGTTGTGTGCATTCTGTGCTGAACCAGCCAGGGTGAATCAGAGTGGTTGGCAAAAGGGAAGCCTTAGTCACTGGGAAAGATCAAGAAGTTGGTGCTGGCACACTGTGGGCATGTCAGAGAGAAATGAAAACCAAATAGGGAAAAGGGTAAGGTAATGGAAGAGAAGCTGAGAAGGAGGTGGAAAGGGCAACCTCTCCCATCAGGAGTACTCTGGAAGAGGAGAGGAGTGTCAGCCCAGGTCATGCAGGGGATGGGGAGCCTGTGATTGAGCTCAGAGGATCTCCAGCTAAGAGAAGCTGGTAAAGGGGAATGCACCTTGCTTCCCACATCAGGGTCCTCAGGTGGGTCACCCTGCACCCTCAGCCCAATGTCTCTGCATCTCCATCCATCAGCAGGCACTCTGAGAGGCCACCAAAGCCCCTGCACCAGATGCTGAAGCAGTTTGGCAACCAGACTTGTCCATGCTGAGATCCCCCATCAATTCTTTCCTGCTGTGGGCTGTAGCTTGGGCTGAATGCCTGTCCCATGAGCCTTGTTTGGGATATCTGCTGAGGAGGAAGAAGGTTATTTGGTCTCAAACTCTGCTTTCCCAAAGGTGCAGAGGCTCTCTCTGCAGAGGGATTTGCCTGATGCCTAAGACTAAGCATTGCCAAACCCGGGCTGCCTGCAGATGGAAGGAGGGGAGGGAGTTACAGTAGGGCACAGAGTATGGCTGGACTTCTTTGCCTGTTGGATAACTCCAGTTGAAGTTGGGCAGAATGCTGGCAAAGCAAGGTCTCCACACATGGTGATCTTTGCCCACCAAGTGTGATGAACACTAAGTGAACAAGCTGGGCACTCCTAAGTAGAACCGGTGAAGCTGGAGGTCCTGCTGAGCTCTAGGTCTTAATTAGCTCCCCTGGTGTCTTGTAAAGCTCTAATTAACAGGCTCTACAAAAACTGTGCTTGAACAACATGTGGTTGAGGCTCTCCAATGGTTATTGACAAATTCCTGTAGAATTAGGGCGCTGAACAGACAGGACGGTTTGTGCCTAGTCACTTCAGCTTTGTTTCCAAGGAATTCAGGTTGAGATAGCTGAAGGAATTAGGATGGCCACCTCACCCCCTTGAAGTGTTGATTCACAAGCCCCCACACTAGGAGTGACCTGCCAGACAGGAGTCACCATCCTGTTTTCTCAGTGACAGGCTCTGACAATGCGTGCCTGGGTGTGAAATGCCATCCTAGCAACACCCCAGTGGGCACAGAAGGGAATCCAAGGCACTTCTGAAATCAGTGACCATCTGAGAATTGTTTCTATCTTGAGAGAGGGGAGAATGTGAAAAGGTTGAGGTGGTGAAGACCAGGTGACTCACCAGGACAAGCAAAGGTCAGTAGGTGGGGATGGGCTACACCTTTAACCTGTGTCTTGGGGTACAAATAAGGAGCTGGTGACCCTCTGCCACACCAGTGGATGTGTGACCCCCCCCTCCTAAGGCTGCTTTGTGGGTTTGTGTTGTTTTTGAAGCTGTTATTTTTAGTTACAAGCCTGAGAGAGGATGTGCTGTCAATATCTGGTTCAGCAAAACAATCTGCAGAGGGCAAGTACAGATCTGTGGGTCTGTTTAGTAAGTAAATGATGTTCTCTGTGGTCACACGTGCTCAGGTGGCATAAAGAAGAGCCCAGCAAAGAGAATCACCCATTTTTTGAGCTTGTGAATTATTCCCTAGGCTCCCCTGCCTGATCCTCATGGGCTACAGGGGAGCCTGGACCCCTGTGCCCATGAGTGGGTGAGTAAAATGGGGTCACCTTGTGTGCCTGTTTTCTTCCAGCTTGGAGTAAATGAGTTGGAGTTGTGCCCAGAGAGGTTGTGGAGTCCTTTTCTCTGGAGAGATTCCAACCCCTCCTGGATGTGATCTTGGGCACCCTGCTCTGGGTGACCCTGCTGGAGCAGGGGGGTTGGATGAGATGATCTCCAGCAACATCCCTTCCAACCCCAACTCATCTGTGAGTGTGTTTCTGTAGCTTGAAGCCCAAGGGGAACCACTTGTTGCTGGACTACAACCAGGAACTTAATAGCAATAGCATTAACAACTAAAAAACAACCCAGGAAACCTAAGGGACTGAAGGTAACACCACGTACTGTGATTTTTTTAAGTCATCACATGGAGTCCAGACACCAAAAGTGAGAATTTACAGGACTTGACACAGATGCAGAGAGATGCTCTTGGTTGATTCATTGCCCAGTGCTGCTTCTCAGTCTTTAGACACAAAGCAGGTGGTTACCTAGAGCAGCAGAAGCTGAGCTTTGAGCAAGACCTGCTGTAGGTTATCCTGTTTTAACAGGGGGGTTGGATGAGGAGATCCTCAGAGGTCCCTTCTGCAAAGACAACTCTGAAAGTCACAGTGGCACCCACAGCTCTGCCCAGTTTATGCTGGCTCAGGATAGCAGAGACTCCCCTGAGGACTGGTGGATCTGGAGTTTGAAGGAAGTTGGGGTGATGAGAAGTGACCCAAACCCTCCTCATCTACCCTTACTTCACACCTGCATGATGCAGAGGGGAGCTGTTTTGTTGGGAGCAACCTGGGGAAACCTGGAGCCAGCTCTGGCAACCCCTCTGCCTGTGGAATGAGAAGTTCTGATGGTGACAATCCATGTGAATTCCCACCTGCTTCACACAGCTGGCTTGGGCTTTAAATAAGACTTGAAAAGCCACATTGAGGAGTTGTTATGCAAGCAGAACTGATGATTAAAAAAACATTACGAGCGGGTTATTAGAGTGACAGATGGAAATATCAGTGGAATTATATTTTTATCTCCCCTCTCTCGTTTCGTTTCATCTCCTCTTTCTTTTATCACCCTTCAGCTCTAGGCTGGCAGCCCTCACCCCGTGGAAGAGGATGGTGTGTTGAACGTGGCATCACTGGGTGGCTCCCAGTGGCCCAGATGAGTAAGTGAAATCTTCCCAGGCAGTGAAGAGACCACCTTGGAAAAAACAAACCCCAACCAGAATCCATCTGTGGGTTGGAATTGGGTAGAAATGATTTAAAACCTGTGATAGCCTGAGACCTGAATATCATTTCCATCACCAAGCTCCCAGCTCACTCAAAGGAAGTGGCTGCCACCCTCTTGGGGAGCTGTGGGCTGTGAGAAGGAAACCTGCCAATGGGAAACATTTACTGTTCCCCAGCAGTAATTGCTCTTCATTAGAAATGGCAAACTGCTGTGATGGCAAGGGCTCATTTTCTTCATTTTCACGGGAAGAGCTCACAACTGCTCTCATGATGGGAACTGCAGACGAGGCTCCTTCCAGCAGGTTGGTGGTGAACCAAAGGTTTGTGGGACTTTTCACCAGCCAAGGCCCCCCTGGAGATGAATGTCCCAACCATGGTGCAGTTTGGGTCATTACTGCACACTATTAATTAATAATTAGTAATTTTTTCTTTCTTTGGGGGGATAACTTTAGAGCAAAGATCTTCCTCCCCCACTGGGAAGGTGCCAAGTGCATTTTGTCTCCAGCTGGGGCTTCCAAAAGGACAAGACTCAAATATTTCTTTTATTATTAGATTTCCTTGGAGTGAATCTATCTAGAAATTGAACTTTCTGGGCTATGTATCAAGACTTAAAAAACCCAGGGCCCATGTAGAAAACATCTGCTGATAACTCTAATTTCTGCTGAAGGAAACCCTGGTCCTTCTTGGCTGAACTGGGAATGACCAACTGGGATAACTGGATCCTACAAAACTCATACTGGGGAGTCTTGTTTCTATACAGTTCCCCCAACCATGTGGAAAATTGTATCTGTGATTTGCCCCACGTTTGCTTTTAATTGAATTTCTGATGCCATTTCATTCTAAAATAGGTAACCTGCTTGGCAGCACGTATGCCTAAAATAATCACCTTCATTAATGTGATTAAGAGCAAAATCTTTTACAGCTCCTGGTGCTCAATGTTAAACTGAGGAATGAGCATTTCAAGTACTTTCTCATATAAGTCTTTTTTTTTCCTCCAAGTATAATTTTAAAGGTTCCTATCCAAAAATAGCTTTGTACTGTACGTTAATAGTAAAGTAATAAACCCCAGTCCATTTGTGAAGGCAAAAACTAAAATGTTAAGCACTGTAAGTTCCCAGACATTCATTGTATGACTAATACTGTAAATGGTGATGTATTTTTTTTTTCTCCCCACTGGTCAGAAAGCAAGAAATCGGGATGCTCTGCAACATCAAGCAACGAGGAGATGAATGTGGACTTAATATGGGGTGTTTACAATTTGTAGGATTTTAGTTAGTGCTAAATTTAAATCCTTAATTTGCTTAAATTCCAATTGCTCAGTCTGGTTACAGCTTTTTCTTGGCCAAGTCTGAAAATGAGCTGCAGTTGCATGTTGTCTTAGTTTGAAAATGAGCTACGGTTGCACATTATTAGTCTTACTTTGGAGGTATGTAATAAGTAATTTAAGGATGATCAGACAAAACTGAGTTTATCTCCTGTTACCCCCAGAAAGGATTTGGGAAGGTAAATTTTTGGCCAAGTTCAAGGCCTCTTTCTTGGGAGATCCCACCCATTGTTGTGGGGTCATAAAAATAAACTATTTTATTGAATGCTTATGATTAAAATGTCTTTTAGCCCTTCTGACAGACAAGGGCTGCCCTGTGCAGACAGAGAAATAAAAAGGGCAGTTTCTGCCTTGCAAAGGGTGGAAGGCAGGCAAGATGGAACAGATGGAAGCAGACAGATGGAGGAAAGCAAGAAAACAATGATCCAATGTCAGCCAGCATGACGGGAAGTCAGCTCAGCACCCCAGTCGTCTGTTGGGCAGCTTTCTGCAGGAATGGCAGCAAAATGTGACTTGTAGTCAGCTGGAATGGCACGGGGAGGAGCAGGATGGTGCCTGTCCTGAGGCTGGCACCGCTGGCAGGAAGAGCTCCACGGAGTGCCAGCGTGATCCCAGTTGGAAGGGACCTCTGGAGGTCATCTCATCCAGCATTCCTGCTCCAGCAGGGTCACCCGGAGCAGGGGGCCCAGGAACATGTCCAGGTGGGTTGGCATCTCTCCAGAGGAGGAGATTCCACAACCTCTCTGGGCAGCCTGGGCCAGATTCTGACAACCTCATGCCAAAGAAATTTCTCTGCTCCTCAGATGGACCCTCCTGGGTGCCAGTTGGTGCCCATTGCCCTCGGGCATCACTGACAAGAGTCTGGCCCCACCCCTTTGAACCTCCAGAGACCCTTTAGATCTTGCTCAGCATTGAACAGATCCCCTCTGTCTTCTCCTCTGTAGGCTAAACAGCCCTGATGCTGCTGCAGAAAGCTGAGGGATGTGCCAAGAGTAGAGGAAAATAATCTTTAAAAATGAAGATCAAGAGTCTTTGAGTTGGAGACAATGGAGAGGAGGGAGCCAGAGGACACGGGGCATCTGAAGCAAACCATCAGGATTTGCAGACACCCCTGAGGTAAGTACAGGTGGGGTTAGGCTGTTAAGTCCAGAGAGGTTGTGAAGCCTCCTGTTTGGGATCCCCCCTAGATGGGATCCTGATTTAGGTGAACCATTCCATGGTCCTGTGAGCAGTTCAAGAGTCTAAAAGCAGTTATTAGCCAGGTAGAACTCAAAATGAAATGAAGCCACTCACAAGAGTGAAAAGCTAATGGATGAAGTCACCCTTCCTCTTCATTGCTGCGATTCATCAGGCCAAAGATAGACTTGTGTAGCACAGATACCTCCATCTGAACAAGTCAAAGCCAACACAGGAGAACAGAACCTTTGAGGGCATGCTTCATCTCCTCCTAAAATAGAGAGCTAAAAGAGATCAGCTGACTCATACCCTAACAGAATATGACTTTTTTTTCCCCCCACAGATTATGAAGGGAGCTTACACACCCGAGTTCCGATGCAAAGCCTCTGCTGTAGGAATGTTAACTTCAGGTAACTGCTTATTCATAGCATCACAGAATCATTCTGGTTGGAAGAGACCTTTAAGATCAAGTTCAACCACTAACTCGGCACTGCCAGGGCACCACTGCCCCATGGCCCTCAGCACCACAGCTCCAGGACTTGGAAACCCCTCCAGGGGTCCCAGGGACTCCACCCCTGCCCTGGGCAGCCTGTTCACCCCAAACACTCTGCAGTCTGGACACAGGAGATCTGGTTTTGAGGATGAGCTAAGAATGGGGAACCTTGCAGCAGGAAAAGGGCAGAGGAGTTGGAGGTAGAAAAACCTGGAGACAAGATAGATGTGAGGTGGCTGAGCACCAAAGACAGCTCATTAACTATTGGTCATCTGGATGCCATGGGAAAACTGACTGTGGGCTTAATTTGCTGCTGGAAAAGATCAGATTGCTTCAGGAACTGTCATCAGAGAAAGCATATCTTGAGAGTATTCTGTGTGTGGCTCCTTTTGAAAGCACAAATGTTGACAAAGCTGGGGCTCTTGAAACAAGAGCATGTGAAAATGTCAAGACCTGCATCTGGATGAGATGTCTAAGCTCCCTTGGTGCTCAATTAAAATCTGAGGATCAATTCTGTTGCCCAAGAACAGGCATTGAGTGCTACTTGAGATGCCCAGGGGTATCACATCTCCATTTCCATAAGGGCACAGGTTTCCCATAGGTCTGGTGTCATTTACCAGCTGTGCATGGAAGTCTTGGGCACTTGGCCACATCTCGGGTGGCACTGGATGTCTGTGAGTAGGTAACAAGAGGGAATGAAGTGTAGGAGTGATTCAACTGACCCTAGAATAGATACCAATATTTTGACTGTGAATGCCTCAGGAATCACTGAAAGCTGCTGTTGCAGAAGGGTTGAGGGTTTTCCCTTCACCAGTCTTGGACTGAATTAGGTGCTAATTTTAGGCAACTGGATCCCATCCTGCATTGCCACCAGTTGCAGAGGGGCTGAACACAATCCACGTGTGGAAACCTCTGTGTAAAGACTTAAACTGAAGAACTAGGTAGCCCTGGCTTAACCAGGTCCAAACTGCTTAGAAGCCATCAGCACAATTAGCAGAGAGGAAGGTATTTCTGGCAGCCCATCAAAATCAAGATCTAGATGAGTGATGGAGTGCAAATGATTCTGCTGTCAGAGCAGGAGTGTGTTGATGGGATGGCCTGGGCAGAGATTGTAGGAGCTCCTCTGAACCTGTGGATAAAGGAGACTCCAGTTTCCAGCTGGTCAGTTTCCATCCCTGCTAAAATAATGTTTTTATTTTCTTGTTTAAATGTAGCACAGAACTCAAAGGCTGTAACGTTTTCACTCGACGAGGGGTTTATCCAGGGAGCCTCTTTCCCAATTCAAAGGCTACTCCCTACAGACTCCTACCAGAACTGGAAGTCATTCACTCATAAACCTCCCATTTAATTCAAGACTCAGCCCTCCTAACATTATTGCAACTGAAAAAAAAAAATAAAAATCAAAAAACAATAAAATCACCCTGCAATTAGTTGCACTTTTTTTTTTTTTCTGAAGGAATTTTGCCTTGATTTGCTTGAAACCTGGGGAAGGGCTCCCTGCATCTCAGCATTTCCTACCACTTTGAGTGCAGGGATTAGAGATGCTGTGTGGGCAGAGTTAAGAGGTTCTTTCTGGCTTCCTGGGGAGGAGAAGGATTGCATAAGATGTGAGTCAAGACACCAGCCCTTGAAGCTGTGACTGAGATGCTTGCAGGAGCTGCACCGTCTGCTTGCTGGTGAGCAGCACACTTTGCACTGGGGCTTTGGGGTGCTGGAGAGTGGTGCTTGAAACTGGGGCCTTGGCATTGCCCACTCAGTGGGAGGAGGGCAGTGGTGGTGTCCCCAGGGCTAGCTACTGGGCTTTGGTCTCTTGAGTGACTTTATTGGTGATCTGGATGAGGGGATCAAGGCAGCTTCAGTCAGTTTGCAGGTGACACCAGGTTGGGAGGGACTGTTGAGCTGATGGGAGGGTGGGAGTCTCTGCAGAGGGGTCTGGCCAGGCTGGGTTGATGGTCTCAGGCCACTGGGATGAGGCTCAATGAGGTCAAGTGCTGGATTCTGTACTTGGGTTACAACAACCCCCTATAATGCTCCAGCCTGGGGAAGACCAAATGAAGAGTGCCCAGCAGAAGATGACCTGGGGGTGTTGGTTGACCAGGGGGCTTAAGAGGAACCAGTGTGTGCCCAGGTGGACAAGAAGCCACCAGCATCGTGGCTTGTGTCAGTACTGGTGTGGCCAGCAGGAGCAGGGTAGGGATTGTCAGGGTGCCAGTGGTTTCCAAGCCCTGGAGCTGTGGTGCCCTGACAGTGCTTGGCTGTACTTAATGATCTTAGAATTATTTCAGCTGGAAAATAACTTTATGATTCTATGACTGGGGCTCTGAGCAACCTGATCTAGTTGAATATGTCCCTGCCTGTGGCAGAGAGTCTGGTCTAAAAGTTCTTTATGGTCCCTTTGAACTCAAACCATTCTGTGGTCCTAAACCACGTTAGAGACCACTAGGAAATTATCATCCCAGTTTAAATAACCCAGTTGGGTGCCTGGAGTTTGTTGAAGGGCCTACAAGAAAGCTCAGGAGTGCCTGTTTACAAGGGCTTGTAGCAAGAGGATGAGGGGCAATGGTTTACAAACTAGAGCAGGGTAGATTCAGACTGGACATTAGGAAGAATTTTATTATGAGGGTGGTGGACACTGGAACAGGTTGCCCAGGGAATTAGTGGAGACCCCATCCCTGGAGACCTTCAAGGTCAGGCTTGATGGGGCTCTGAGCAACCTGCTTTAGTTGAGGATGTCCCTGCTCAGTGCAGGGGGGTTGAACTGGATGATCTTGAGAGGTTTATTTCAACCCAAAGCATTCTGTGGTTCTGATTTGCCNCATCCCAATGGTTGGGAACCCTCTGGGTGAAGAAATCTTCCCAATATCCAGCTTAACCCTCCCCTGGAGCAGCTGCAGCCATCCCCTCTGCTCCTGCCACAGCAGGGAGAAGAGGCTGTGCCCTCCTCACTCCAACCTCCAGTCAGGTACTTGTAGAGAGTGAGGTGGTCTCTCCTCAGCCTCCTCTTTGTTTCAGCTTTTCATGAACTCCCACGGGCCTTCCACTAATTGAATCATTGACCTAATTGGTCATCTTGTGTTCTTTGCTGCCCACCATCACGCTTGATCTTCACTTTCTTTTCTTGCCAGACATTAACTGGGTCTCTCCCACTGCCACACATTCTTTTTTTTTTTTTCCACTCACAAACCAGAGAAGACAAGAGTGGAGTTGGCTCTGTCAGGTGTAAAGTGTTCTTGAGAAACACACAAGTGCTTAAAATAGCTGAGATTGTGGAGAACAGCTGAAGAATCCTCTTGACCATAGAATTGTTTAGGTTGGAAAAGAATTTAAAATGAAACCCATCATGACCTGCAATGTGAGAGTGCAGCCCAGAAAACTAAATGCAGGGGGATTAGGGCTATAGATGATCTTTAAGGTCCCTTCTGACCCAAACCAGTCTGTGATTCTGTGAACATTAAGTCCAACCACTGCCCCATGGCCCTCAGCACCACAGCTTGAAACCCCTCCAGGGATCATGGGGTCTCCAACACTGCCCTGGGCAGCCTGGGCACTGGTAGAGTCTACTCCAGAGGAGTGGACAACCCTTTCAGTGAAGAAATCTCAATTTCCAGTGATGAGGACCAGATCCCAATATTTGTGAGTCTCCAACTTCCTCAGCACATTCAAATCTGACAGCCTGAAATTTCTTTAGCTCAGTAAAATACTTCAAAAGTATTTTGTTTCAGTGGCTTGTGAAGAGGTCAGTTCAGAAGTGCAGTGGCTGAGGAGCTCACAACCACTCATAGATGGATTTTTATCCTCCCAGTCTGCCTGACACCATCAGCTGTTTTCAGAGACTCTTAGTTAACAGGTTGTAATAATCACAGTACCATAGATAATGTTGTATAGCTGAGGTCACATACAGTCTGGGTGTTTTTGCTCTCAAAAGAAAGAATCCCCACGTCACCAGCTTTGCAACCAACATCTAATTGGCCAAAGCCAGGAGCTGATTTTTTAAATAGTCTTTTTTTCCCCCCCCAACATGGTATTTGCAGTCAGGAGGGACACCTGGATTTTATATTCTCCTCTGGAATTAGCACATTAATCAACCGCTGTGTTTGAATCCATTATATTTCACCTTGAAAAGCCCTCCTGGGGAGGGGTGGGGGAGAAACTGGGCAGGACTGGCTCTGAAAGATCTGCCACGGCCTTTGAGAAAATTCTCCTCCAGCTTTTCATTTGCAGTGACATTTGCTCGGGGAGGAAGCGAGCACGTTGCACCTCGGAGAGAGTACGTGGCTGGGTATTGTTAGAAAATTACCCCAGAACGACGTGCAAGTGAGAACCTTCCTCCTCCCCTCTCTGCCTGCAGAGTGGCTCAGCTAAAAA
>VYZU01090150.1:0-11312 GCA_013401355.1 Ceyx cyanopectus
TTTTTTTTTTCTCAGGTGCACTGTGCCTTTGAGGACTCTCAAGTTGAATGTCCTCGTGGCAGCTGAGAATTTGACCTTTTATGTCCATTGTTCTGCAAGGTTTAAACCCCTAAAAATCATAGAAACCCCGATTCTTTCAGCTTCAACTTAACAACTGAAGAAGCCTGAGAGTTTATGTCCAGTATCACTGGATGAAAAAGTATTTGTGGGTATTTTCTTCCACCTTTTGAGCACATTTTTCCTTATATTTACTAATAGAAGGTCTGGAGATGTCACAGGGGTTTAAATCACTGTGCTAAACACCCAGCTAGAGAGAAGAAGGTGCCACCAGGGATGACCAGCAACTCACCAAGATTGAAAACCCTTCCAGAATTTATGGTTTTTAGTCTCCTGAACACGACTGCAGCCAACACTATAAATAAGACTGAGCCTCACCTGGTAGATAAAGCTGAATCTCATTTATAAGGCTGAATATTGCAAATAAAACTGAATCTTACACATGAAACTGAATCTTGCTAATAAGAGTGTCTTGTAAATAAGGCTGGATCTGGCAAATAAGACTGGATCTAATGAGGCTGAATTTTGCAAATAAAACTGGATCTAACAAATAAGGCTGAATCTTGCTAATAAGATTGAATGTCTTGTAAATAAGGCTGGACCTTGCAACTAAAACAGTACCTTTGAAATAAGTCTGAATCTTGCAAATCAGACTGCATCTAATGAGGCCGAATGTTGCAACTAAAACCGAATCTAACAATTAAGACTGAATCTTGCTAACGAGACTGCATATTGTGTAAATAAGGCCTGTTCTTGCACATCAGGCTGATCCTTGCAAACAAAACTGATTCTAACAAACAAGACTCAGTCTTTTAACTGACACTGAACTGACTCTTCACCTGCCTTCGCCCTACACTGAGCACAACAGACGCCCACTTAGAGCAGGACTTAGGCCTTAGCAGGCCTTAGTAGGCCTTAGTCCTTAGGCCTTCGTAGGGTTTAGTAGGCCTTAGTAGGCCTTAGCAGGCCTCAGGCCTTAGCAAGCCTTAGTCTTTAGGCCTCCAAAGGCTCAGGAACACCAGTTGGAGGCTGTTTTCCCAGGCAGAGGGTGACATATCTGCTGGGTAAGCAGCTGCTGCTGACAGGAGAACAAAGTGGCGCCGGGACACTGCTCTGTCACCGCTAACAAGCTGCTGCCAGCCAAGGAGCTGCTGTGGGCTCACGCTCGGGATGCTCTGGGCTGGTTTCGAGCACCTCCTCGTCCCACAACGTGCCCACCTTGGCTGTCTGGAGCTTATTTATGATGGAGATTCTCTCCGTCGTGTTCTTTTCTCCCCCCTCCCTCCCAGCCCCTGGTTCATTTTTCAGCGTTCCCAGCGGTGCTGGCAAGAGCCTGGACTCGTCCCCCCCGGGAGGCACCCGCCCTGGAGGAGCCACGAGAGGGTGATGGACGAGTTCTCCACGCCCTCCCCCACCCACTGCTGCCAAAATCATTAAGTGCACCACCCAGGGCAGGGTGTGGGGACATGTGCCTTGGCACGGGCACCAGCAGGGAGCCTCTGAGAGCTCAGGGCCAGACGTTGGTGCTCCTAGAAACCCCCCACGGATCAGAGGAGCCGCCGCTCTCAGCAGGGACGGGTCAGGATCCTGCTCAGCACCCTGCTGAGCTCTGTGCCAGCATGTGGCAGAACCAGAGGCACTCCCAGAGGCTCTCCCCGTGCCAGCACCCCGAGGGATGGCAGGGCCATGGGCTGATCCTGCTCCAAAGCAAAGAATCTCAACGTGCTGGGGGTGGGAAGGAGCTCTGGGGATGGAGTCCAACCACCCTGCCCCAGCAGGGCACCCAGAGCAGAGCCCAGAAGAGCAGTGTCTAGGGGGGTTGGGATCTCTCCAGAGGAGACTCCACAACCTCTCTGGGCAGCCTGGCACAGGCTCTGACACCCTCACAACAAAGAACTTTCTCCTCCTGGGTGCCAGTGGGTGCCTCTTGTCCTGTCCCTGGCACCACTGCCCAGAGTCTGGCCCCATCCTCTTGCCCCTCAGGAGATGCTCCAGCCCCTCAGCAGCTTCCACTGGACTCTCTCCAGCAGCTCCTGGTCTCTCTGGAACTGGGAGCCCAGCACTGGACACAACACTCCACAGGTGACCTCAGTGGTGCAGAGCAGAGGGGCAGCAGAACCTCCCCTGACCTGCTGCCCACACTCTGTGCCCCCCAGGAGCCCGTTGGTGTTCCTGGCCATGAAGGCACATGGCTGCTTCATGGTCAGCTTTTCCACCAGGACTCCCAGGTCCTTCTCCAGCTTGGTCCCTTGCCTGAAAGCCTCAGTTTCTCCATCTCAGGAACCATTTCTCTCAAATGCAAGAGGAAGGCAAAGGAGGAGGAAAGCAACCACAACCTGAGCTGTCTGCAGAGAAGGGGAGTAAAAACCAATAGCTCATTTACCAACTGGACCAAAATCCAAGTAACTTAAAATTTCACTAAGGAGTTCCAGGAACACCTCTGCAGTATCATTTATATATCCAAGATCTGTGCAATCCTCATGAAAAGTGAACTGGATTTGAACTGGGGAGAACAGGGGTCACAGGGGTGCAAGTTGTCCAAGCAACAGCCCAGAAAGCCAAGTGCCTGCCTGGTCACCCCCCACCAAGCTCCAGCCCGGGCCAACGTGTCCTGTTTGCAGCTCTGGGGGTTTCCCTGGCACTCTGAAGGTGACACTGCCCTGCAGGTCCCACCAAGGCTTCCAGCTGGAGAGGTTCCTCTGGCCATGCCAAGCAGTGAAAGGGCAGAGCCAAAGCCCTGAAGCTCAGAGACACCTGAGGGGCACCTACCAGAGCACACCACGAGCTGCTCTCCCTGCAACCCATCAAGACAATCCCAGTTTGGGAGACAAGGCACTGGAATCACCTCTTGCCATCTGCATTCCACCCTGGGCAGCAGAGGGAAGCCCCTGGGCTCCCAGGAGCACGGGCAGCCACCAGGGAGGAGGTCACACAGGGGCTAAGGACTGAAAAGGGCCAATGTGTTCACAATTAGGGAGAGGGAAAGGCTGAAAAGCTGCCTTGTTAATTAAAGAACTGGCTATCAAAGGACTCATTAAAAGCTCCTGAAAAGGAAAGGCCATTAAAATAAACACCCAATTAATCTTAACGTGGATGGGGAACGAGCAGCCACCACCCAACCTCGTGGCAGGGGGGAGATGGGGGCTCCTTGGCACGTGGTGGTGGCACGAGCTGGCAACTCTGGAGACCCCCAGAAGAGATCTGAGCAGGTTGTCCAAGGGACACCATCCCACCAGCCTGCAGGAGCACCTCTGCATTCATCAAAGAACAACCACCTTCAGCTGAAAGCCACGAGCCCTGCTCCTGCCACTGCAGTCCCTGACACAACCCCTCCCCATCTCTGCCTGGCAGATCTCTCAGCACAGCCTGCAAGGCATCCAAAGAACTGCAGGATATTCTGAATTAACCCTGTTCTGAATCCAGAGGTGGGTGCAGAGCACCTGGCACGAGCAGCCCTGGAGCATCCAGCTGCTGTCTGAGATGCTTCAGAGGTCTGTGCAAGGACCTTCCCACTGGGCACGGGTGGGGAGGCACTGGTGCCACTCAGGGATCAGTGTGTGGCAGAGTTCTGCTTGAAGGAGCCCAAGGAATTCTGTGTTTTATCCTCATTAGCCCCTTGGTTTCACTGCAGACGCCCTCATGAGTCATGTAGCCATCTCCCAGCAGCTGGGGCTTCACCCAGCTCCTGTTCCAAACACACCTCTTGCCACTCTGACCTGCCACCCTCTCCTTTTAAACAGGAGAACACCCCCTCATCCCCCTGCTGTCACAACCCATGGGGTTTTTTCCCTTTAAACACATTTCAAGCAGACACGAGCAGCAGAGCAAGGGAGGCAGGAGCTGGGGGTTTCCCAGGAGAGGATGGAGACCCCATGGAGCTGCTGGGTGGCTCTGGATGAGATCAAGAGCTTGGTGCTCCTCAGTCTCCTCCCACACTCACCACCTGGGTCTCCACAGGGATGGTTCACCTCTGAGGAAGACACCAGCAAAGATCCAAGGAAAAAAACTCTCTGCTGCTCCAGAGATGTCAGCCAAGGAAGCAATGGAACCCTTCAACACCCCGAGTCTAACCAGCCTCTCCCTGTGCACCAGCAGCCTGAGGTGGCCCAAATTCCCCTGGGTCCTGCTCTGTGCCTCCTTGATGTGGAGTGAGGGTCTCTCCTGGCCCTGATGGCCAAGGGCTGGGACCTTCTGAGCTCCCAGATGCAAAGCAGAGCCCTGATGGGAGCGTGTGGCTCTGCAAGGGGCACAAATGAGGAGGGAGAGGGAAAAAAAACTACCCAAAAATTCAAGAAATAAATTTAAAAAGGACCAAAACTGACATATTTCACCCCCCCCTCCTCTGTGGCTTTTGTTTTCTTTTGTATTCGCTTTGGGAATAACATTCTTTCCATTGGGAAGAGCCTGATTTTTCCATTAAATACAAAGCAGCTGCCATTTTGGAAACAAAAAGTTGATTAAATACAGATTTTTCTTGTGGATTTATTTTTTTTTTCCCCCTCTAACATATGAAGAGCTACAAGCACCACTGGTTTCTCAGGGCACAGCATCTGCCAGCTGCAGCAGTAGGAAGACTTAGAGCAAACCAAATCCTGGGGTCCAGCAGGAGGAGTGTGGGCAGCAGAGCCAGAGAGGTGACTCTGCCCTGGTGAGACCCCCACCCCCAGTCCTGTGTCCAAGGGGGACATGGAGCTGCTGGGATGAGGCCAGAGGAGGCCACAGAGATGCTCCAGGGGCTGCAGCAGCTCTGCTGGGAGGAGCTGGGGTTGTTCAGCCTGGAGAAGATTCCAGGGGGACCTCAGAGCACCTCCCAGACCCTGCAGGGACCCTCCAGGAAGGGTGAGAGGGAACCTGCACAAGGGTGTCCAGAGACAGGCCAGTGGCTGTGAGCTGAGGGAAGCAGGTTGGGATGGGATCTTGGGAAGAGGTTCTCCAGCAGGAGAGGGGAGAGACTCTGCAGTGGAGTTCCCAGGGGGCTGTGGATGCTCCATCCCTGGAGGTGCACACTCCAACTGGAGAGCCTCACAAGACTTCACGTTGCCAGCAGATGCAACAAGACAGATTAAAAATTCCAGAGGCTATTGTTAGACTGAAATTCTCTAAAGGAGGGGAAAAAAACCCAAACAAACCAAACAATCCAAGCTCCCAACTTCAGTGTGGGTTTTTGGAAGGTAGAATCAAGCAGGAATCAGCAGCAGAGCAGCTTCCCAAAGGTCGTGTCCAAGCCCAGGTGACTGCCCAGTGGGATGAGCCACCCAGGCAAGGGTTGCACTCCCTGGATTAAAGGATTTCTGGGACAGGGCATTTTAGCTCCAATTAATTTTCCAAGTGCTGAAAGCAGAGGAGAAAACGTGTCATGAGAAGGCAACTTGGCTTAGAGAGCAGGGTTAATCAGAGCTCACCCTTCTCCCCAGCCAGCTACCCACCACATTCAAAGGTCTGGCTCCTTCTTTTTTAAGTGACCATTAGTCCTTAGATGACAAACAACTCCATTTTTTGTGTGTGTGTCCACACCTACACCACCACAAAGCTTCCAGGGATCACTTCCCACCAGACATTTTTCAGTCCCCTGCAATCACTCCTCTGTCCTGCTGCTTTGTGCAACTAGATGCTTGTTTTCAATCTCTCCAAGGCAGATCAGTGATTTCTTTGCACCAATTAATACCAACTACTCTGAGAACGAACAGCTCCGAGGGGTTAAAAGGAAAACCAGTTGCAGTTAGAAACAAACCCCCACTAGGCACAGGCCAGCAAAGCCCCACCATATAAAGGGATTTCTCCATTCCTGACCCTTTCCAGGGGCTCTCCAGGTATTATTTTTCCTTGATTTCCCTTAATGAAACGAATGCACCCCTCTCCATGGGAAGCTGACTCCATAGCTGTCTAGGCACTGGATTCAATTAAAGAAAGAAATACATCTGGCTTCTAAATGGCTGAAAGCTCTGGAAAAACCAGAGGCAACCCCAGTTTCTACAGCTGTCTGTCTTATGGGTACACCCCGAGGACACCCCACGGGATGGTTGGGACATTCAACACCTCTCCTGGAAGCCTGGAGCTTCCCTGCCCACAGCCCTGCCCACAACCCAGCCACGTCCTCCGTGGAACTCGACTCCTTTTCACTACTCCCTTTCTTTCCAGAGCCTTGAGCGTCGACTTAGGAAACCCCTAGAGCCTGAAAATCCCCCAGGCTCAGTTTGCAGGGAAAAAAATCCCAGGAGAAGTGTGTGTGTGTGGGGCTGGGGGGCAACGAGCATCCAACCACGGCGCGAAGCAGCGACGCTCGGCGCCACGGGAGCGGGCTTCAGAAGGCAGGAAAGCAGAAGCTGGGGGGAGATGCTACTTTGCCACGGGGCTGCACTGACCCGAAATGAGCCCCCCACCCACCCCAGCAGGCACCCCTCTTTGCTCACACGTGCCTCGGGCTCGCAGGTGAGGGGGAAACAAGGTGGCTCGAGAGCACTTTGTTTGCCAGCCCCCCGCGGACGGGCTCTGTCCCGCGCACGGAGCAAGCAGGAAGGATGTTTAGAGGGCTTTGTTGAACCAGAAGGCAGGTCCCAAAGGTCTCCTTCGTTTTTCCTGGTGCTGATCACCCTAATCTAAGCAGGGAGATGGTGAACATCAGCACTCCCCCCGTGTGTTGTGGCTAAAACCCTGCTCTGCCACTCTGGCCATGCAGCGCTTAGAGCGGGAGGAACATCCAGGGGAAAACCCCAGGGGGGATTTGTCTGAACAAACACAGGGAGCGAGGTGGGGAGGTTACCAAGAGCTTTTTCAGGCAGATTTGAAGACCCCATCATGCTTTCCCAAGTAGCAGGCACTTTCCCCCTCATTCCCTGCACGCTGGGATGCGAGGGGGATAAAGGAACCAGGCCAACACGACGGGCAATGCAAGGGGGGTCTCGTGGGTGACCAACTGGAAGGAAACCATTTTCCCCTTGTCTCTTGGCTGAAACTTGGACCCAACCTTCTCTTCTCCTCCCTTCTGAGGACCTTTTCTGGTTCAACTCGCCCTCTAAGAGCTGAGGTGCAAGCAGAGCAGACCAAAGGCACACACACGGTCTCGTACTCACCGACATGGTAGAGTGGGCATCTACATCCCCCTACAGAGGACAACACAGGGAGTTCCAAGTCAAAGGCAGAAGAGAAGCAGAGCAACAGCAAGAAAGGCAGAGAGGAACACACTGCTCGTGGCCTGAAGGTGCCAACCACCCACCAAGGCTCCAACGTTGGCACCAGCTGCTCGGGAGTTGGAAGGATATTAAGAAAAGCAAATTATGGCTTCCTGCAACCTGGTCTAAGGAGGGGGGGGGAGGAAATAAAGTCCCAGAAGGTCAGTTTTTAAGTGTATTCTTAAGTATATTCATATTCAGTGTGTTCTGCAAGTCAACATCCACGTGCTTCAGCTCTCCCACCTGTAAGCTGGAAGATATGGATGTCAAAAGGTGGGCACAAGCTGGCACCCAAGAGGTTCCAGCTGAGCAGGAGGAGCAAGTTTTTTGGTGTGAGGGTGTCAGAGCCTGTGCCAGGCTGCCCAGAGAGGTTGTGGAGTCTCCTGCTCTGCAGAGATTCCAACCCCCCCTGCTCTGGGTGCCCCTGCTGGGGTAGGGGGTGGCACCAGGTGACCCCCAGAGGAGTTCTGTGCCAGCAGGGATCAGCCCAAGCAAGACCTGCTCAGCCCTTCCCAGGGCAAGGGGCTGTTAGCAGAGCACAGACTCCTGCAAATCCAAAGGTGAAGTTTTTCCCAATGGTTGTTTTCCACCTGGGTCCCTCCCAAAGCTGTGGCTAAGTTGGAGGCATTTTACATCCAGCATGACAGAGGGATTTGGCCATTTCAAGAAAACCCCAGGTAAGTGTTCCCTCCAGAAAGAAAATTAACTCTCCCAAAGCCCTTCCCACCAGAGCGAGGGCTGCTGGGGCCAGTGCAAGCAGGAGGAGATGCCAGTCCAGTGAATAAGGCAGGGCTGGTGCAGGCAGAGCTGAAACCCGTGGCAAAAGATAAGCACAAAAGGCAAAAAAAAAAGATAGAAAAAGCAGAATAAAAAACCCCAAAGGCCCTTCTGCAGAGAGTTCCCATGGAAGCTGTGAAGCCAGCAGAGGTTGGGGTTGGTTGGGTCGTTGAATGATTGTTTCCCCTTCCCCGGGTCAGCATCACCTCTTGACCTGCCCTGGTTACCTTCCAAGGGAGGTTATCAGGATACAAGACTAACAGAGGATTAAAGGAAACTTAAAATCAAAACAAAACACAATCCCCCTTCCCCCTCTCCCAAGCCTGTAGCTCTCCATCCTCTTCCCTCTTCCCCCCTCCTCCTCCTCCTCTCTGCTCCCCTCCCCCAAGAAAACATCCTTGCTTTGTTAACCTGACAGTTCACTGTAGGTGTTGACACAACCCTCCATCTCCCAGCAGCTTAATGTCAACAAATCAGTGTGTTTGGAGTAGCCCTGTCAATGCCATTTACATTAACTTGTCTAACAAGAAATAAAAACAACAATCAGCCATCAAAGACAAAAGCCCTTTTTTCACTCATTCTCCTTTAGAAGTGTGACGCTGGAAATGCTGATTTTATTCTGGAGGCCCTGGCCCTTTACTTGCTGAAAACCAGAAACCACCTTCTTTTTTTCCTCTTTTTTTTTTCAGTCTTTTTTTTCTCTTGAAAAAAAGAAGCAGCTTTTCCTTTTAAGAGGCCTGAGCATCCCAAGTGGAACAAGCTGGGCAGCAGCAGCAACCAACTCTCCCTGGCTAAGGCAGGACAAGGGGCAGCCTGGAAGCCAAATGTTAATCCCACTTGGATTTCCACCGGGGTGTTGCTGCTCCCAGGCATCTTCAGGCACTTGGAGGAGCATTTTTCTGTGGCTTCAAAACCACTGGGACAATTTCATGCAGCAAAACCCTGGTAACTTCCCTGTGAACTTTTCCCTCCCCTCCCAGCACACGCTGTGCCCGCCAGTGTCCAACCAGCTCCCACTCTGTCTACTCTACTCAGAGTGTCCAAGCATCTCCCACTCTGTCTACTCAGAGTGTCCAAGCATCTCCCACTCTGTCTACTCAGAGTGTCCAAGCATCTCCCACACCATCTACCCTTGATGCTCGAGTGGGAAAAGCAGGGATTGCAGTTCCTGTGTGGACACTGGAGACAGTGGAGACTCTTTATGCCACAAGCCAGGACTGGGCTGTTTTTCCTGGTTGCCCAGAGAGGTGGTGGCTGCCCCATCCCTGGCACCACCCCAGGGGAGGTTGGGGGGCTCTGAGCACCCAGCTCTGGGTGCAGATCCCTGCTCCCTGCAGGGGGGTAGGAATGGATGATCTTGGAAGGTCTCTTCCAACCCAAAGCACTCTGGAATTCTACAGCTTCCAGAATCCCCTTCCAACCTCAACCATTCTGGGATAACCAAGAAAAACTCAGCCTGACGTGTCCGGAAAACACCCCAGAATGAAAACACACACCCTAACTCCCAAGCCTTGCCTGGGAATCTCCCCCAGCACCTCTGCCCCTTCTCAGCCCCTCCCGGAGCCGAGGCCGTTTGATCCCCGCGGCGAGCAGGAGCCTTGACCCCGGGGAGGCTTCCTGCAGCCCCTCCAGGACAATGGGATCACTCAGAGCTGTCATCTTAAGGAGCTGCCTGCTTGGGGTTTTTTTGCCAGCTCAGGGCTTTCAGCTCTCTGCTGCTACAGGCTGAGGGGGTTTGTTTCCCCCCTCCCTGCTGTAATTGCTGACGTGCCCGGGCTGAGCTGCTTTGATCAGCAGCTGAAGGGTTTTTCTGGGAGCAATTACCCCTGGGACAAAGGGCAGGTGATCCTGCTGCTTAGTCACCTCCTCGGGCTGCCACTCTTCTCTCCTTGTCTGGAAAAGTTGGAGCCATTCAACACGAAGCTCCCTGATTTAGCAGCCCTGGAAGATGCAGAGTGTAGTAGAGTGGATTGTTCCAGTGACAGCAGAGCCAAGAAACCACCTTCCCAGCAGCATCTCCAGGCACAGAGAACTGGGAGAGCCACTTTCATTTAGGGCAGGGATCACTCCCCTGGACTCAGCACTGGGGAGGGCACCCCTGNGAGCCTGGAGAGAAGGAGGCTCAGGGGAGACCTTCTGGCTCTGGCAGCTCCTGGCAGGAGGCTGCAGTGAGGGCAGGGCTGGGATCTGTTGTCCCAGCTGATGGGACAAGAGGAACCGGCCTCAGGTCACCCCAGGGGAGGTTGAGGTTGGAGCTGAGGGACAATTTCTCCCCCTGCAGGGCTGTCCTCCTCAGGCAGCCCTGGGGGGCTCAGCACCCTTGCAGTGGAGCAAGCACAGCACCAGCATAAACAAGCCAAAGGGACTGAAGGACACAACCATTGTGTGTCCTCTGACTTTCCTTCCTGTTTATATCCAAGCTCATGAAGTCCCAGAGTTGTCTGATCCCAGGACAACAACTCAAGTAGCAGTCCAGGAAAGAAGGAAGGTCTGCAGTGGCTGTTGGGATCCACCCAGCACAAGGTGGATTTGCTGGTTGCAAACCACCTGCTGGTGGGAGATGCTCTTCAGCAGATCTTCTGACAGCTCAATTTCATTTACAGGGGAAGAAAAGATGGTTTGAGGGAAAATGCAACTCCCTGATGATTATTTTTTCCTATTGGATGGGAGACTACCCAGCCAACCACAGAAACCAACCAAAAAAGCATTTTTTTGGTGGCAATAACAGCAGAAAACCAGAGCATTTTAGACAGCAGAGAGGAGAAGGAAACATTTGCTGCCTTCCAGCAGAGCAACGTTTTGATCTGAGGCCTCAGTGACCTGATGAACATCTGGAGATGCATCTGCAGGCCACACAACAGCCACCCTTTGTCCATCCAGGGGACAGGGAGCAAACCCATCCAACCCACTGCTGCCCTCTGAACCCGGGGCCTACACCTCCGTGGTGGGCTGAGCTTTACAAGTGGGTTCCTGGAGCCCCTCAGCCGAAGGTGTGGTGGTTAGAGAGAAGGGCTGGAGGTTGGATTTGATCCCTCTTCCCACCCCACTCCACCAAGGCCTGAGCAAGCAGCAGCCCCCCAGCAGCACGGGCCGCGGGCTCACCGGCAGGTGGGTGAAGACAGCAAAGGTGCTGCGTAGGAAGCCAATGAGATCCACCAGGTAGTCACTGGCCCTGCTCCCTGCCTCCATGGCCATCCAGTCGTAGTCTGCCAGCTGCAGGAACTGGTCTATCTTCTGGTTCAGGTTGGTGTAGATCTCCTCCTCGGCTGCGTGGCGGGCGTCCTGGGGGAGAAGGTGGTGTCAGGGGGG
>VYZU01090155.1:0-13727 GCA_013401355.1 Ceyx cyanopectus
GGGGTGAAGGGGAGGGGGAAAGGCAGAGGGGAAGAGTCTGGACAGCAGCAGGTTGGTTGGGAAATAACAACAGGGGGAAACAACCAGCGTCAGCATTTTAGACAGATCCTGAAAGCTGAATGCAACTTCTCTTGATGCTTCCCAGGACGGCAAGTCTTCTTCCTTGATTCTTTTTATGGACTATTTTAATCAAGATTAATGTCTGTTGCTGATAGCTGTCACCTTTTTACCACAGCCAGTGGCAACATAGTTGGGACATTTCAGTGTGTTTTCACCTGGGACATGATGCCAGTGAAGAGCAAGAAATGGCAGTGGAAAATGGATCAAAATCCCCACTGTGCCCGACAAGGAGCTTGGAAAGAAGCAAAGCTGGTGCTTCACTGGCATCTCTAACAAGGGGTATCCATCCAGTGGGTGGAGAGGGGCTGTCCCACTTTGCAGACTGGGATGTGCTGAAATTTCAGCTTTCTGGCCACTGTGAGGACAAGAAATACCTAGACATTATAGGAAAAAAAACCCCTCTGGGATGAGAATATTAAATAGAGAACCCAATAACAGAACATATATTAAAAGCTCTTGTGTTCTTGAAGACAGTTGTATTTGATTTTGGAGGGGCCTGATGTTGGCTTTTGTAAGAAAATGTGTGCTCATCAGCACACTAGAGTGTGTTTCTGTCTGATTAATTACTTCTGAGCCTGTCAGTCCATTTGATTTTAGAGGTAGTGATGCTCCCACCAGCACGTGGAAGTGGAAAGAGAAGGACTCCGAATTAACTCCCCATGGGGGACAAGGCAGGGAGAAACCCCTATTAGATCTCAGAGAATCCACTTGTGATGAAGCTTACATCTTCTCCAGCTCCACAAGGAGCACATGAGCTGGGCATTGTTGCAAGGCATATGGCTACCTGTCCCCTGTGTCCCTGCCAGCACATCTAGAGATCCCACAGTCCCCATTTTCCTTCTTCTAGTTGCCTACAGTCTTGGCCGTAAGATGTTGGATCAGGGACTTAAGGTGTCAGACTCTGCCACTCTGTGACCTCAGGCAATTCACTTCAGCTCCTTTCCACTTCTGCATCTATGGTGACCTCTTTTGAGGAACAAAGCCTGATAAGATGTGACCTCCCAGGTCAGCCTGCCCTGGACCTCCTGTCCTGGTGGCCCTTGTGGCTTCCCAGCTGGCACAGCCCAGGCTGCCTGGTCCACAGCCAGGCAGGAGGCACCTCACAATTGCCACAAGATCAGAAGCCATTTCTTCTACATCCTTCTTCCCTCTGTGCCCTGGAGGATTTTCAGTTTTGCTTTCTGGAACACATTCAAAACCTCAGGCCACACAGAACAACAGCAAAGAGGAAGGCTCGGGGCAGGGGACAATATTTAGGGGAGAAAGGAGATGATCTCATCCTCTGTTCTAGTTGGAAAGCCAAGTGGTTAGGAATGGGGTTCATCACTGAGGACCCTGAAAACATCCACATGGGAATTTATCTCCTGATGTGTGGTCAGCCAGGCAAGGAATTCTCCCTGGAAAAAGAGGGTTGGCTGCATGTTGGAAGCATGTGTAGGTCTCCATAACATTTTTACACCAAAAAAAAAGGCAATAACTTGGCTTAGGGGTGCAGAAACACCATCAAGCCAAATCACTTTGTAAGGTCTCACAACACTAGAAATTGAGGCTGCTTCTCCTTATCTTTTCCTCTTCTTTAGCAGCCACACACAAGCTCTGAGCAGCCAAGTTGTGATGAACAGGATCAGGGCAAGGTATTTGCTGTGCTGCGACAGTCTGACCGACGACTCTCCGGGGCTCAGGCTGGGGAGTTAAAATGTCCTGGCCCACAGCCAGTTGCCCCGGGCAAAGCCAGAACAAATATTCCTCTTAGACTCATTAGACTGAGTCTATGTGTCAGGAAAGTCACTTTCTGCCCAGAGTCTGCTGGCTGGAGCAGAGGGCCAGAGAAGCTGTCCCTGGAGGAGTGTGGTCAGAGGCCCCTGTCATCCCTGAGCAGGGTGATCACACTGTCTCTACTGGGCAAAAATCCAAGCCCCAGGCTAGAAATGTACATGGAAACACACTCCTGTGTGAAGCACCCTTTGGTTCCCTTCAACTCTGGTTGTTGCAGAACCTTGTGTGGTTCAGGTCCTCCAGGATGACCAGTTCCTCCAGGCTCTCACTAACTCTACCAGCCTTGCCCTGGGAAGATGCTGATATTGGTGGTATCTCCTGGACCCTGGCCTAGACCATGTTATATCTGAAAATCCACTTTCTGCAACAGCATTTCTTTTGAGACAATACAGTTCCTGGTGTTGTACTGTGACAGTCACAAGTAGAGCTGGTCCACTGGATGTGTCTGCTGCAAGATGCTCTGGGCTTTTCTCTGAGGAGGTCCATATCAGTTCAATCTCTGTAAAAGCCTTTAAAGCTCACAGGTCCTGAAATCCCTCTTGATCTAGCCCCAGGTTTTGTGAATTGGAAAGGACAACTGTATGGCCAATCTATAGGGTTGACCTTTACCTCGATGGTTTTGAGTTGGTGCAGACTAAACCCTGCCTAGATATGGTGAGCAAGTAGTATGGAGTTATCAGAGAAGGTTCAGTGACTGTAAAGTATTTGAAGAAAAGAAAAAAGAAAAGAAGAAAAAGAAAAGAGCTCATACTGCAATGTTCAACTGCAAAAAGGGAAACTGCAGAGAAATCAGGAAGCTCCTCAAAATTAGTCAGCTGAGCACAAGGATGAAATGTTTGCAGATGGAGTAGAAGTGGTCTGAGGATGCAGATGCAAAGCACTCATTCAAAAAAGCTGTGAAAATGTTCTCCAGGGCAGTCAAATCTAAACAGCGGGGGGGGAAATGTCATTATAAGAAAAAAAAAATAAATCTTGTGCAGAAGGTCTATGTAATATTCAAAGGGGGAGGCACAGAGGAGGTCATGAACAAGCTGAATGTTACATCCCATACACTTGAGCATGCGTGGAAGAGTTCAGGCAACAATTCACTAAAAGCTGAAAAATGAATTAACAGGAACCACAGCACACAGTGAAGAGCTGCAGAGCTTCATGGTGTCAGATAAAATTCATTGTGCTGAATTGCATGGTGTCAAGGAGGTGCCAGCATCTCCTGTGAGCAGTCCCTGTCCTGATGTCCCACAGGGAGATGGGGTGAAGCTGTAAAGAGCCCCAAGGGGGGATTAACATCTCCCCTGGTAATTATTCAGCTTCTTGTGGTTGTAAAAATTTGTCCAAGACCCAAATTGCCATCACCAAGAGATGGAGCTTGGGGTGATGGCCACTGTGGCTCATCCTCCATCACCCACCTGGTGTCCTACCTAGAGGAGGTTATAAAAGTGGGAAAGTTTCCAAAGGCAGATAAATTTTCTGGAGATTATGATGCCAACCCCACCTTCGTCTCACAAAGTCTTGTAGCCACAAAAGCAGGGTGTGTTGAGAGCAGGTATCACATTGCTCATTCCTTACCACTGTCCCTTTCCCAGCACCCTCTGCCAGCAATAGGTCATCAGTGCTTATGTAAATATATATCTAGAAAAATAAAACCACAACAGGTTTAAAAGGAAATAAAAATACATATATATATATATAACACATATTTTGCAACACATTGAAAAAGTGTTAACTGCTGTTACCAGGATATCTTTAGATACCTGTAGGAAATCCCCCAGCAGGTGGGACATCCCCTGATGACAGGCTGTGAAATACAAAAGAGGCCTTTTTTGGTGGTATTAAACCATGTTGTTAAACCTGAGATTACCTGGGGTCAGTTTACATCGTGCAGGGTAAACATTTGCTCTTACTGGGAAAGGATTTCTTTATCTTTCCCTGCTTTGGTGAATGCCTTAGCTGAGACATAATGAAGCAACAAAGTCTTTCTCTTGCTCTTTTCCTCCTAAATTGGGTTTCTTACAGTCTTCTAACAGATCCCTCCTCCCACACAGGGTGGACGTCAAGCCTGCGTCCACCAGTTTCACAATAATCCCATTAACTCGCAACCGGACAAAACCCACAAAGCCGGCTCAGGCGGCCAGGCTGGGGCAGGAGGTATTTTTCAACTGGGTGGTTGAACCAAAATTTGGGAGAAAAACATGATTCCGGTCAAAAAGAGGTCAAAATGAATGGTTTCTGCTGCTTTGGGTTGTTTTGTTGTGTTTTTTTTTCCTAATCCTTGTGAATTTTGGTTTGCTTGTTTTAAAAAAGATAAGTGTTTTCTTGTTGAAAATGTGTTTTTTTGTAGTGAAAAGTCAAGTGCTTGGTATCAGGAGAGGGGGAAGGGAAATACATCTGCACTTTCTGAACAAACCACTCCATTTTGGAAGAACATAATAAAAATCTCCAAAAATGATGGCATGTTCTAAGAGTTATTCCCTGCAGATATCTCCATCCTGAACTAATGTTGGTCTCTGACTCTTTGGGGAAATCTTTCTCTTCATCCAACCCTGGTTCTCTGTGGTGCTCAAATGGCATGACACAGCCTCCTTGGACATTGTCAGCCAGATCCTGGGTCCTGGATGTCTCATGGACTAGCACAGCCACAGCAGGATGATAAGCATTTGCTTGTCCTGGCACCATTGCTTATCCCAGTGCAGCATCGTGAGTGTCTCAAGAGTGCACATGAGCTCCTGGAGGCTCCACCTCTTCCTTGGGCAGCAGGACTTTGTGCAGGTCATGGATATCGTTTTTCCAAGGGCGGGCATTAAATCACCCAAACCAAGCCTCTGATGGGCCAAAGCAGGAAGGAGAGCCCCAGAACAACACACAACCTCATCAACCACATCTTTGAAGGAGGGAACCTAAAGGGGTGAAGCTCTCTCCCTCCATCTACAGGCAACCAGGAGGAAGAACACCTGCTGCAAATGAATTTTTACATCAGCAGCTGCTTTCTGGAGATGCCTGAGGAGTTACTATAAATCGGGAGTCCTTTGCCAGTTGGGATAACAAAAAGGGAAATCTTTTGGAGATGAGGAGGGTTTCGACACTACGAGGGGTTCTTGTAAAGTGCTGGTCTTCCTCCAGGCTTCACACTGTGGAGAGGAGAGCCTTGCATCACCAGCCAGATGCTGAAACACGGCAATGGGTTGCAGAATCTGGATAATATTGCCTGGGAAGGCATGATGGATTTCTAGGAAGTGATCTGAGAAAGTCTGGATGTATTAATCACCAGCTGGAACCAAGGCCAAGGGACATGGGCACTCGCTGCTGCCCACACAGCCCTGGCTGGAAGCATCATCCATCCGTATGGATGCCGGTCAATCCAGGCCCACAGTCCCAAAAACTTCACCCCCACCAGAACTGTCATTACTCCCCACTCCTGACACATCACTCCAGGAGCCAACCACAGCGAGGTCCCCGAGCCCAGACCACCCAGCCAGGAGCCCGCAGCTCATTTGTGTAACAAAGAGCAGATGGGGAGGCATCGGCGGGGGAGGCCGCTCCGGGGCTTGTGATACTTCCTTGGCAAACCACGGCGGTTTCTCAGATGCCTTTGCGCAGCCGTGGTGTTCCAGACGGGATTTTGCAGACGGATGGGTTTGGGAAGGCTGACGTTAGTGCAGTGAGAGAGGTGCCCACCTCCCCACTGCCCACGTCTCAGCAGTGTGAGCTAATCCTGGGAGGATTCTGGAGGGGTGACACGTCGGCGTGTTGGCATCTTGCTGAGCACGGGGCCCCCAACCGGTGCCACAGCGGCTCTTTGAGGGTAATTTGTGTCGTTTAACAGCTCCCAGATGGCTGGCTGGGATTTCTTGTTACCCACTGGATCATCCATCCATGGACCCCCTTGAGATACTGCTCTGGGGTGTATTGAGTCATGTCCAGGATGCTTTGATTATGGAGCTAACCCTGTTCTGAGCAGGGGGTTGGACCCAAGACCTCCATGGATCCCTTCCTTAGATCCTGTCTGATACTATTCTGATGGACTCTGGGCATCTACCTCAGTGGTGTGGGGGCAGCTGGTCTTCTGTACCTTCCACAAATGCTTGGAGGTCCATTCAGGTGGTTTAGGTTCCCTGAACTGTGTGAAAATGCATCCTGGGCTTGTGATGGTGGGTCCTGCATAGAGGGATGAGGGCACGCAGCAGGCTCTGGAGTGTTCAGCAGCTCCATGAAAACTGCAGCAATGTCCCTCTTTCCCACTGCAGAAGCTGATGTTAGTGAATCTTTTGCCCAGGGAAGCCCAGAAGCTCTGCTAAGTGAACATGCCCAACCCCCAAGCACCCTCCCTTCCTTGCAGCCTTTCTAGTTTGCCCTGAAAATTGCAGTGTGCAGTGACATACCAAAGAGCCAGCTTCTCCCCAGGAGTTATGACCTCCTTTGCAATCCCATCCCAAGGTGTTCAGGCCAATTTGCTTATTTAGGACTAGATGAACTCATTCAACAAGCCATGATGAACAGCCACTGTGCCAGGACATTGCACCACACCCTACTTGCAAACAGGTTGTGCTGCTACCTCTGTGGCATCTTGTCCAGATGCCAGACTACAAAATGCACTCAGTCATGGAGCAGGAGAAATGCATCCAGCTGTGGGTGGTGGAGCTGTTCACCTAATGAAGGTCTTAAGAAAGGTATCATCCTCTTGCATCCTAGCAGAGGAGGTTTTCAGGTACCTGCCAGACATCCCACATCCTGGTTCTGGGCTCACAACTTCACTAATGGCATTGCAGGAGGGCTCAGAGAACCAGGACAACTGGTCCAGAAGTCCAGCAATGGATGAAGATGTGCAGACACCACATATGAATGGGTGATCAGGGACATCCTTCCAAAATAAACCCATTTCCAAATGCGGAGATGGTGGCAAATTCCCATAGGAGACACATACCAAGGTCCTTGATAACTTAGGTCCCAAATGGCCCCCACCTCCATCTACAAGCTTGCATCTGGGGTCCTTTCTCAATGGAGGCCAGGCAGTTTCCAACTCACTTTGCCCAGTTTGGATGAGAATAGGATGAAAATGTGTTAAATGAACATGGAGCCTTCACATGTGGGAGGGATGGAGCTGAAGTGGTGGGTGAGCAGCTGGATGACAGGCAGATGGTGACCAGGCTCTTTCCTTGTCCTTAAAACTGCTGGTCAGTCACAGGAGGAGAAGCTGATTCCCTGGCCTTGTTACAATCTCTGGCTTAGTTCACACGAGGGGGACCTCTCCTGTGAAGAAAGGCTGAGAAAGTTGTGGTTGTTCAGTCTGGAGAAGAGAAGGCTCTGGGGAGACCTTCCTGTGGCCTTTCAGTACTGAAAGGAGCCTGCCAGAAAGATGGGGACAGACTTTTTAGCAGGGTCTGTTGTGACAGGGCAAGGGGTGATTGTTTTAAACTAAAAGAGGGAAATTTAGACCAGAGAAAAGGAGACATTTTTGATGTTGAGGGTGGTGAGACCCTGTCCCAGGTTGCTCAGAGAGGTGGTGGCTGCCCCATCCCTGGCATCATCCCAGGTGAGGTTGGGTGCAGTTCTGAGCAACCTGCTCTAGTTGCAGATGTCCCTGCTCAGTTCAGGGGGGTTGGACTGGATGAGCTTGAAAAGTCCCTTCCAACCCAAACCATTCTGTGTTTCTATGATTCTAAAAACTTCAAAACAAATAGAAAGCACATCCATCCCCTGCAAAGTACCACAGACAAAAACCAGGACCCTGCCTTGAGTGGTCATATGTGCCTGGGTGGAAGTCCCAGCATGGGGACAAGAACACACCACTGGCACCCTGATGCTCCTACCACTAGCCTGGGACTCTGCTCCCATTTCTTGGCATGGTCCTGGAGTGTTCCTAGGGCATTGTGAGCACTCCCATAAGGGACCCCATTTTCCCCTGGGTGGATATGGGGACCTCGCTGCCACAGCCCCTTAACACCAGCAGAGGACTCTGCTGTAGCAGGGTTCAGCCTGTTCAGCTCAATGGTTTCCTGAGTAAAAATCAGCACAGGATGCTGCCCTGATTTTTGCACTACAGGAACTGCAGTCTTCTGTGCATCTTCCAAGGTCTCCCACTGGTCATCCTGACAGCTGGGATCTCAGTTGGAAACGGCCTTCCCAGTTTAAGAAGGGGAGCTTGGTGGTTTGAGGGCATCCCAGGGCTCCCCTAGGATTTTGGATAGGGGGGGACTGGAAATGGGGTTATGACATGTTGCCTCACAACGGGTGGTAAGCAGAGGAGCAGGATCTTGCAGGCGATCTCCTGCTCCTCTGCCAGCAGTGTTAAATGGGGCTCCAAAACTCACCCAGTCAAGATGGGGACTTTTGGAGGTGCTGCTCCAGCACATCATTTGCTGCAAAGAAGCCTCCAGGGCCAGAGACCATGCAGCTCACCTCAGGAGTGATGAACCACAGCCAGGCATCTTTCAGCTCACTAAGAGGGTTTGCTTATGTATAAATTATGAGGTTTTGGGGTACAGAGGGCTGTTTTGCACACTTCCCTATGCCCTAGGGGAGTGCAGGCACCAGTCAGGGTTCAGGCACAAGGGCACAAACCCCTCTGCTCTTCTGGAGAATGGGAAGATGCTTTGTGCTTAGATATGTGCTTATATACCTGTGCATGTGTAGGCATCCACATGTCCACGTGTGCATTCATGGTGTGACAGTCCAGCTGCTCCCCAAAACATGCTCTGGTGCTTAGCCAGTGACTAAAATTGTAGGTATTTGGGGAGAAAAAAAAAAAAAAAAAGGATATTTTAAACTTTCAGGCTTTCCTGAGCACTTATTTGCCAAGGAGTCAGCAAATATTGGTATTAAACCCGTGAAAGCCTTAAAATAAACTCCTCACAAAGCTGAGTGACCAGTGTGTTATTTCAGACACCCACTGGTTTGGATTCTTCCAGCGAAAGTTCTGCCTTGGCCCATCCATCCTGGGGGAGGTTCTGCAATAATGTGATTAGTTTGCAAGATTTGGGGATCTCCTCCCTTTATCTGAAACCAGCATTGGTCCCCTGGATGACTCTGGGGCACCTTTCCTTGGACACCACTGATGGTGTGATGGACACCTTCCCAGCCACAGGCTGTAGCCCTGGGGGAAGTGTGTGTTTTCTCTGGTGTCTAATATAAAGGTTATGCTGTCAGGTGAGGGCTCCTGCAGCTGTTCCTGCTTTGCATGGCAAGCTGTTTCCTATGAAACTTGGAGCTTAACAACACAGAGACTTTGTCCCTCTGTTGAATTGACCAACTGGATCAGAAATGGAATCACAGAATCACAGAACTGTCACAGTTGGAAAAGATCTCGAAGATCACCATGTCCAACTGTCAACACCTCCAAAAAAACCAACCAAAAACCCAAGCAAAAGCAAAACCAAGGCCATTTCCTCTAGTCTTGGAAAGACAGCCAGCCTTGTTCCTTAGGAAGAAAGGCCCCAAGGAGGAAAACTAGAATTAAAATGAAGCTAGGTCTCACTACTTGAAAAACAAGTGGATGTACCAAGTGGCTCACAGTAACAACGTGACCTGCTGCCTGACTCTGCCAGATTGAGGGTCTGCTCCCTAGAAAGGCATGATTGGGAAGGAAAAACCCTGTGCTGGGATGCTGGGATGCTGCACACTGCAGAAATGTGCATCCCACGTGGTAGATTTGTTTGCTTGGCAGGAAACCATCAACGCTTTTAACTTTCTCTTCCTGCTCCCAGTGCGAAGAGATAGGTAGAAAAAGTGGTTTGGGCTTGGATATTATTCTTCCTTAATTCTCATTCTTGGGTTTGAGTGACTCGTACGAGTCAGTTCTGTAATGAACTGCAGAGAAGTCATTGCAGGAAATACTTTCATATGATGCTGTAAAACCCACAAGCTAAAGCTGGGTGAGCCCTTCATCTGCATGGCATTCACCCGAGGGTGGGACTCCAAAACCTGGGCTGATAATCAGAAGGGGTTTTTCAGACATTGTATTTTGGGATGTCTAATTTAGCAATGCTGGGGCTTGCAGCTATTTCTTTGGCTTTATGCTTTTGAAATTTTGTGTTTTGACATCTATAAAGGCTAGAAAGTTCTTTAAAAGAGAAACCAAAGGGGAGCTTTCTGCCATGGAGCAAGGGACCATGAAGTCTTTCTGTCCCACACCACAGGGTGATGATAAGTTTCTATGTCAGCCTCTCAAAGATACTGCTGGGAGATCATGTGTAAACTAATTTGAAGGCTGGAAAAAATCATCTTCAGGATGAGGCGAAGGAATTCGAACTGCTTAGATTATTGCTGAGCAGATTTCAAGGTTACTAGATCACTTTGCAATAAATTCATCAATGGAGATGAATGTGCCCTAGAAGATTCCTTTCATTGGCAGAGAAAGGCACAGAAAAAGTGGGGAGCAAGTGGCAGATAAATGGCAATGGAAAACAAAGTGTATTTTTCATGGGGACTGTGGTTAAGCTCAGGAATTTCCTGGTGTCTTCACGGGAAGATGAGAAGCCTTTGAAAACAATAGGTTTCAACACGTGAAATGAAACCTCTTTGCTTGGTGGCTCCTTGAGCTGCTGGGTGAACCAGAAAAAAATGTGGTCTATGGGATAGGAGATGAATTACTTAAAGTTTCATTAATTACTTAATCTAGCAATTTCTTCTGGACTTCAACAGGAGCTACCCACCAAGTCATGGAGATGCAACCAAAAATACAGGCTACTGAACTCATCATGAAGTCAGAGTTTTTGGCCATTGTAAAGCCCATCCAGCTGCCTCTACACCTGAGTTTTGCCAGAACTAGTGGCATCAACTGGTGGACCAGCTATAAGGAGCCATCCTGGGCTAGGATGCACCAACCTGTCATCTGAAAGAGTTGAGTTTCTCCTTCAGGTCTTTCTGTGTCTGAGAAGCAAGGATGCAGGATGAGCAGTGATGTTCCTGGACTCTTCTGGGAAAAGGGAGACAGCACCAAGATAAAGTGAAACCCTCAGTGAGCTGCTGGGTTTGGGGGGAGGGTCCTGCTGCCCTCACCATCTCAGCTCCATCTCACCTTCAGCAAGGATGAGAAGACCACTTCATCATCCATGGACTCCTACAGGAGTTTAGATGCTGGAGGTATCTACTGTGGACTCCATGTGTGTATCTGGAGCTTGAAACACATCTATGATGTTCAACAACCCAGTTTCTATCCCCAGTATCCTCTCCTTTGTACATACCAGAGGACAGCAGAAGAGTGATCATAGTAGAAATAAATTTATATACTATATGAAATCTGAGGCGTTTGCATGTTACAAAAATAAAAATGTACAGTTATTGTCACAAAATCCACTTTTTCTTTTTTTTTTTTAGTATAAGTTAGTGCTTTTACAAACAAAGGAAACCCTTCAATATATATACATTTCCAGTTGGCACCTTTCCAGTCACTCTGCACCCGGACAGTGCCATTAGCTTTTGTGGGATCAGGATCACAGAGGGAACCTCCTGATGGGACTGGTAATGTTGCCCAAGGTGGTGGTTTGAAGCCAGCTGATGCCAGCTTGGGGAAAAGTGGGATCACAGAGCAGGACTGCAGAAGTGAACCTGGAGCACATTTTTGTTGAGTTATTCAGAGCACGTAACTTGGTGTTCATACTGGTTTTTTTGCAAGCGTGGGAGACCAGGCAAGACCTGGCCTGGAGTAACATTTGTACCAGTTCAGCATTTCAGTTGAATTAATTTCTCTCAGTTATTTGTCTCGCCCTGGTGACTATGCTGTGACCCTTCCCATAAAGCCAAGCTCCCTTCAGAGGCACAAGTGAAAAAAGGCACTGTCATGGTCCAAATCCTGTTGGAACCCAATTCTACCCTAAAAATTAACTCAAGGATGAGATGAACCAGCCTGAAAATATCCTATTTTTCTTTGCTGATGGTGCTAAGATCTGAGACAGCCCCCTCCTTTGCTTCCCATGCTTGGGACATTATTGGTTGGGACAAGAGCCCTCCATGGGACTGCAGGAACCTCCCAGTTAACCCTGAACAGTCCCAGTCACCCCTGACTGAACTTGGCTGCTTACATCGTGGCATGTCTTTGTCTCCACCAAGCCACTTCATAGGAAGGAGGGATGGGAGAAACTAAGATTACTGAGGAATTGGTCTAAACCAGGATCAAATGTGTTTGCTAAAATAGACCCAGGGCAGCTTTTACAAAATATTACTCGTCCAGTGTTGTGGCACAAGCAATTTTCATTTTTGGGGTGAGGAATCAGTATCCTCATGGCAAGGTTGGTCAGGAAAACCGTGGACCTGGTCTCTTGGCTCTCTAACCCAACAATTATGGGGAGAAAGATCAAGTGGACTGTCTGGTAAAGTGTTTTGTGGATATTTTCTCCAGTTTGCTTTGAACTGTCCTGGCTGATGAGGGATGAAAGGCTAAATGCAGACAGGACTGGGGTCAAGCTGAACACTGTGTCTATTGGTATGGCTCCTAAACCCAGGGCTTAGCACTGACAAATTTCCTAGGGAAGATCCACATTGTCAGTAAGGGATATGCTGAGCAGATTCAGTGGAGCACTGGGATTATGAGAGGATCAGAGAGCAACATTTGGGCAGCCTTTTGGGTCACAGCATGCTGCTAAAGGTCCCAGAGGACCTGAACAGCACTGATGATGTGGTGGCACTAAGACAAGCCAGCAGTCTTTGCTTATTTCTAGAAACATGAGTCATAGAATCAAAGAATCATTTTGGTTGGAAGAGACCTTTAAGATCATGGAGTCCAACTGTTAACCCAGTGCTGCCAGGTCACCACTAACCCATGTCCCTCAGCACCACATCTCCACAGCTTTGAAACCCCTCCAGGGATGGGGACTCCACCACTGCCCTGGGTAACCTGGCCCTCTCCCCTTTTGGGGAAGAAATTTTTCCTCATGTCCAACCTAAACCTCCCCTGGAACAATTTGAGGCTGTTTTCTCTTGTGCTATGGATGTCACTAGTAAGTCACTAGTAAGGGGGTTAAAAACAAGCCATGAAGAATGCATCCTAAATTTTAATTATATAATTATTAAAGTTAACCAGCTGAAAGAAAGCTATGGATTCCTAAAAGCTTTTCAATGGTGAACACTGCTGTTGGGAAGCACTAATGGGTCTTTTGGAAGATATTAACCCCACTGGAGAAGCCCACACGGGACCTGCTTGATGGTACCAGTAAACTCCGGTGGAATGGTACCAGTTTACTCCAGTGGGATGGAAGATCCTTCATAACCCTTCTTAATGCAAAGCTAGCCCTTAGACAATCTCATCCTGGCTCTGCCAGCAGATACCAGGGCTTGAAGCTGGGAGATCATTCCTCCAGGAATGCAAAGCTGTGGGAGACCCTTTTCTGCTGTGGGTGGTATTTGTGCTTGACATTTTCATTGACCTGTTCAGCAGAGCCACAGCTGACCCCCCTCATCGACCAAAAGCCTTTTCTGCTTTGCCAAGGCACAAAGAAGCTCTTGCTACCTTTGTGCCAGGGAATCTAGAGAAAGCCAGATGGGTTTCTTTAAGAGGGACTTTTTGAACACAATGTTTCTACTTTAAAAAATGATCTAAGGCATTCAGGGCCATGGGGTTTTTTTTAGCAGCTTTGGCCACCATGATAGAGGTCACCCAGCCTCACTGCTGGAGAGATGCCATTCAGTGCTGAACAGGCTTGGATGAGGGACACGGAGTTTGTGTGTATAACCCCAGTGTCACCTTCCTGAAAAAACACGTTTGAAACAGTGACAAGCAGAGGAGCATGTTTAGCACAGCCCACGCTGAAGTGGGCGTAAGCCAAGGCACTGCAAATACCAAAAGCCCCAGGTCCCAAATATCCTGAGCTCCCTTCATTGCTGGGATAATCACAGAATCACAG
>VYZU01090220.1:0-20677 GCA_013401355.1 Ceyx cyanopectus
AAAAAAAATAAAGAAGAAAAAGACAAAAACCCAACCAACTAAAACTGCCACAATTCATAAGAAAAAAATTAATGACATTCTGGATTATTAACACAGAGAAGGAACAGACCTGAACTCCATCTGGTACTCACAGGCTTTAACCAGGGATTATCCCATCAGGAAAGGCTGCAAGCTGCAGACCACATGGCAACTGTTGTGAGCAGGAGGGAGGGATGGGGACAGCACAGCCCTGCCCTTTTCTAACCTTCAGGGGCTCAGGGACCTACAGCCAGCTCCTAACAGCCCACTCCTGTCCCTGCCAGCTCTGCTGGTAACCAAATCAGAGTGCATTAAAGCCATAGAGCTACAGCAGCTGGGCAGAATGAATTATGCATGGCCACTTTCAGCAGGGAGAAGGCAGAGAATAGGTTTGGTGCCTGCCCTCTGCTTTGCCAGGGAGACAGTGGGAGGCTCTGGCAGCCAAAATAACTGCTTTGGTGGGTACTAACCCCCACAAGTCTCTGCCCTGCATTGACAGGGAAAGTCACTTTATTGTTTGGAGGAACAGAGGGTTTCTCCCTCCTGCTGCAGATCCCAGCCCACTCCCCCAAAACTGTTGTTGTGTGACAGCAGTGCAGGGGCACAGTGAAACAGGGGGGCCCTGCTCACAGCAACTCCCCAGCAGGCTGCATGACCATAGCAAGAAGGCAGAAATACCTCCCACCCCTCCTGGCCAGGGGCCACAGCCTGACATTAAAGAGAGGCCTTGAGTCTGTGCAGCTGAGAAGGGATTTCCTCTGCCTGAGAGCCAAGGGTGGGGGGAGTAGCCCCAGTGCCTGTCCTCCAGCATGGGCTGGGAGGAGCTGTCACACCTCCCCTGAACTCCCATGCAAGAGCCAGGTGCTTCCATGGGCAAACCTACTGGGATGCTGCCTGCTCCACTTCGTGTGGGAACAGAGGGGGAAAAGGAGATGCTCAGGAGAAAGTGTCTCTGCAAGGAGGGCACAGTCCCTGCAGGGAGACCCTCAGTGCAGTGCTCCTGGCTCCCCGTGCTCCCAGTACACTGCCCTGGTTGGGGGAGATGCTCCCCAGTGTGGCTGCAGCAAGGTCCTGGAGAACATCCCTATGCTCTAATCCAGCTGTCAGCAGCCAGGGAGGACTGAAGGGTAACCAATTACCAGGGTGACCCCTCCAATATCCTGCCCCATGCACTGCACAGGGGAGGGCACCAGCAAGGGGAAAACTCCAGGGACTTAGGCTCCACTGTGGCACTGGGTGCTGTGGGAGAGAGTAGAGCAACAGAGGAATGATGGACCTTCAGGTAAGGGCTGCATCCAGAAGGAGCAGGGTGTTTAAAAAGAATGTGGAACAATACCTGGAGGAGGGAAGACAAAAGGTCCCTCTTGGGCTGAGGAGCTGCCTGCCAAGGCATGGCCTGGGGGAAACATTCAGTGCACAGCTACAATCTTCAAAATTAAGAGTTCCTAATGAAAAGGGCCTAACAACTTCCACTGCAGTTTTTCCAATGAAAAGCTGCTATATTGCACTATGCCAATTAATTGTGGTTTAAGCTTGCACATGGGACAGAGCATGCCCTTGCTGTCCCATAGTTGCCTCATTTCATCCCCTCCCCTGCCCAAAGCACCCTCACAATCCCCTGGGTGGCACCAAGTCCTGAGCAGCTGGGGAATGGCTGCTCCATTAAGAGCCTTCACCACGGGTGGATGAAAAATTTTACCTAGATATGGTAGGAAGCTAGGGAGGGAAACCTCTTCCTCTCTCCTCCAGCTGGCTCCCCTGAAGGTGTCAGCTCCCCCTGGCATTTTCAGCCCAGCTTCTTGTGGCAGCTGAGTGCTGCAGGGTGATGATTGCTACTGGTGAGACCTTCCCAACAGCCGCCCTCCCAGGTGCTTCCTGACATCTGCCTGGAGCTTGTGTTTCAGCTCCTCTCTCAGCCATCCCCTCTCTTGTTGACTAAAAGCTGTCCAGGGCCAGCCCTGCTTTTGCCAGCTTGGGTCTGCATCTGGCTGCTCACGTCAGGCCAGAGGCCTCTGATGACTAGGACCTGGCTGTTTGCTCCTGGAATGGGCTAACTGGGAACAATGGGACGGTGTTTACAGCTGAGTCACTGTGGCTGCACCTTCTGTGCAGTAAGTAGAGAAGCAGAAGCTTTGGTTTTGGCCTCAAAGTCACAGCAAAATTTCAGAGATGAGAGGATTAAGAGTGATTGATTTCACAACATAATATTGGCTTTGAGATTCATTTTAATACACAGAACAGCTTATTAAAGTTTTGTGCAATTGATGTGTCTTCATGATTCATTTCAAGGACTATTATTTTTACTATTATTACTGTGTTATACAGTAGCATTCCAGTTAAAAAGCATATGGCATTTAATAGAGCTTTTCTCCTATGATAATTTTAAAGGGTAATTTGTTTAAACCTACAGGCTCTTGGGAGATTTAGGTGCTTCCAAAAAGCTGAAGTGATCAGAGACTGTTGGAAATGTGATGTGCAACCTGTGGAACTGTGGAGATTTAAATCAGAGGACCTGAGCATGCCTCACAGCCTGACACAAATACACCCCAGACCTGACCTCACCAGCACAAGCTGCAGGATAAATAGAAGGTCTTATGAGCTCTTTGCCATTAGAGATGGGATAAGTGCACGTCTGGAAGCTTCACTTAGATGGTTTGTGATGAGAGCTGTAAGTTCACGTGCCAGGCTTTGTACTGAACCATGGCAAATGCTCTGCACCTTTGAACTTCTGGGGGGATAATATCTGCCTGGAGTGGAAAGCTGGGATGGCAGTTTTCCCAGCTGCTGCAGCAAGAGTTGTCATTTCTTGTCTGTCAGCATCTACACCAGCAATCTTTGCTGGGGAGAAATAACACCGTGTAATACTCTGAGCATTGCCCACGTGCATGTCTTACAAGCAATGCTGTGCTGTACCAGCATAGCAGAAGAGACATTACCCAGTAAAATTGCATCTCTCCTGGGCACAGCCACTGCCTGAGCTCCCCTGCCACGGGCCACATCTCCCCATGCACGCCCTCAACACAGAGCCAGCAGAAGTTTGCATGCACACTGGGGATTTTTCTCTTTTCTGTTTTGCATGGAAAGATTTACCTTCATTGCAGAGTAACTGGTAAAATTCAATCTAAAATATATTCTGCACCAGAAACAGCAATGCAAGATCAACACCTCACTGTTGACAAGGCCAGATCAGTAGGAAGGGGGTTACTGATTATCCCTAATTACATCCAAGCTCCAAAGAGCTATTGAGTCCAAACCCTCAAAGCTCTAGTTTGAAAGATACATTCACAAGCAGCTTGTACTGACACAAAAATATGTCAGCATGTTCTCCTGGTGGTCTTTAAACTGCATGGGAAAAGTCCAGACACCAGATTTAAAACAGGACCACTGCAGTGCTCTTTCCATTCCCATTTCCCATCAGAATAAACTACTGAGGAGAAGATTAAAGAAGAGCAGGAACCACAGTAGATCAAATGTAAAACATCCTACCATGGTCTTCTGTTTCCTTTCAAGTAAAAAGATGATGGTATGGCTATGTGGCTGTGGCATGCACCAGGAGCAGTCTAAGCACAGCAGCACAGGGACTGTGGCAGGATAATCTGCCCAGCCATGCTACTATACCCCCAAATTTATTACTGCCCTTGGGATTGAGTCCCTCTGTCTGCTCTTCTCTTGCACTACCTTTTATCACGGCCAAGGTCTTTCTTCTGACTCACTTCCTATGATGCTCTCAAATTGCTGCTGTATCTGCCCCTTGGAAATGTCAAGGGAAAAGCAGATTGCTGTTATCTGAGCCTGATTGTCTCATCTGAAAGGTGAGTTAATGATGATACAGGTCGTGACTTTGATTACTGGCTACATCCATCTTGGAGTGGTTAATTCTTGGAAGCTTTCCAAGACATTCACCCTACTGAGTATATGCAGGTGTAGGTCCCAGCAAAACAGGCTGACTTCACGCTTCACTGGCAGAACCATCTCTTAAGTCTAGACACACACTTCTAACAGCCTCCTGTACTCTGCTTTTCCTTTATTTTCCTTCTCGTTAATAGACTAAGACAGCTCAGTATTTCTGTCATTGATGTATGTGCACATACACCCAGATCTGTGCACATTCCACATCCAGCAAAGCCTGAGAAAATGTGGGTTTTGAAGGACTCTGTCCTAGAACAGGTGTCTTACATTAAGCCAAACTAAATAAATATGGGACATGTAATGAAATCAACGGCCCCAGAAAATAACATTCAGGCAGCTTTTCACATAAACAGTATCTTTTCTTATGAAGGACCTGCTGTTTATTCTAGCAGGAATTGCTCAATCAAAGTGAGACTGGGCAGCCAGCTATTATTTCTACCCAACAGAATATCCCCAAAACTCTCAAACCAGGGTTTAGCAGCACCTCAGTACTGCATGGAGCTATGGGAGACAGAGTCCCACAGCATCTGCCCAGCCAGTAACAACATGGCTTCACCTCCTCCTGGGTTCTGCCGTGCTGGAGCCCAGACACTGATCACCCTCCCAACCCCCAAGATGAGAATGAGCACGATCCTACCTGTGCCATCTTCTAGATGTCCAAAGTTACAGATCTGGCTGATGTTGTGCACCCAGATCTGCATCTCCTCCTCAGTCTTGGCTACCAGGTAGAAGGTGCGGTAGGTGGTTCTCACAATGAAGACGAAGTTGTTCTGAAATTCTTTCTTGATGAAGTTGGGCCCCGAGTGCTTCAGGACTTCACACTCGTTGAGGTCGATGATGCGAATGGGCTTTTTGGAGTGGCTGTTCCTGTAGTACTCCAGCACGTCCGGGTTCCCGCTCATGCGGCCTCTGCGCAGCACGAACCAGCGCCTCCGCCATGCCTGCCAGGGGCACAACACAACAACAGCCCTCAGTGCCTCTGCCATGTCTGCTAACGACACAACACAACAGCCCTCAGCGCCTCTGCCTGCCAATGGCACAACACAACAGCCCTCAGTGCCAGTGGCACAACACAACAGCCCTCAGTGCCTCTGCCTGCCAGGGGCACAACACAACAACAGCCCTCAGTGCCTGCAAGCTCCCAGATCTGCCCACACACTGCCCTTTGGCTTCCAGAGTTAGGGGGAGCTGGACAAACTGCACCTTTGATGTCCAGAGCTGACCATCAGCTTGTGTCTGTGACAATAAAAAGGCAGAGGTGTCTACCCTTGGAGGTCGAGAGGATCAATAGTTCTGCCCACTTCTCACCCTCAGCCTGGCATCTTGGCATAATCAAATGATCTGATCTGTCACCACCCACCTATAGGAGAGTTTATAACACCCTTTTCTTTCTGAAATGAAAACACCCTGCCCTGCAGTACATGAGTTAATATCTGGCAACAAACACCTTTTGCCCTGCGAAGATGAAGCCTCCAGATGACCAGTTCAGCCTCCCTCCCATGGTTTTCAGTGCTAATAAAAAGCTGTTAATGAGTTGCCAGTCACTTCTGAAAGCCCAGAGCAACCCTTAAGGGGGTTGCAGTGATAAAAATGTTAAAACAGGAATCCTCCAAACCTTACAGAAAGACATCTGTTTATAGAGGCACTGCTTCAAGTGACCATCAGCCCAAACCAAACTGGTAAGCACTGGTGTCTTTTAGCCCCTTGTGACTGAAGGTATGTGTCCCATACAGGCTTAAATAAAGCCCTCTCAGGACTAAGACACAGCATCACTTTATAAAGCTACATGCAAGTTTCTAAGAACAAGATAACATATTTTTCCTTTTTTTCCCAGCAGCTGTTTTTGTTCCTCAACAGTATAACACCTGTGTTGAGTACAGCTGTCACCAACACACTTACTTTGAGAGCCAGAAGAAATCCACCCTGAGCTCTGTTCCAGAGAGAAAAACTGAAGTAAGACCTTAAGAGCTTCTCTCTTACCAAACTTCATAAAAACCATGTTGGATAAAGCCATGCCCAAACCAGCAAGGCCCAGGCAGTGCCAGAGAGCAGCTGAAGACAAGGCTGCAGCTGCCCCAGCTATGGTGGCAGCCCAGGGAAGATGCAGGGGCTCAGAAGATGCCCAGGTACCTGAAATAACTGTACAGCCATGGGCTGCTTTAGCTGCCTTCAGAAGAGTTAAATGTTGATTAAAGGAATATCTGAACAACAGCAACCTCCCTACTGGAATCTTATTCAGGTGCTCTCTGCAAATTCGTTTGTCACAACAACTGAAAGCTGGGAGATAGTTTGTGTTCAAGTTAAAAGTCAGTCTCATGTTGCAAAGAGCAGGTATTTAAAAGCAGCCTTAAGGCAAAATCACTGAGTTCAGGATGCTTCCACTCAGATAAATCCTGACTGGCACAGCTGAGGATCAATACAGGCACTGATTGTGCTGACACTGAGCTCCCATGGGCATGGTGAGAGTTAAAATGATCAACAAAAAATAGCAACAATCATTTTTCTACTCAAAAGAGACTTGCAGCACATCAAGCTTTTCACAGCCTGTCAATATTCATCCAAAAATTTATCTAGAAGTAAGTCTGTTGAGCCTGGCAGTACCTTCATCTAGTTTGAAGATGGAAACCATTCTTCAAAAGCACTACACGAGGACCAGAGATTGAAGCATCACAGAGGGAGCTCTTGCAAGGCTGAGCAAGCACACACCAGCCTGTCAGGAGGAGGGGTTTCAGAGAAGGGAAGGGGGTGTCACATCAGGAAGCAGAGGTGAGGTGCAAAGTGCATTACACAAAGAAAATTAAGTCTTGCCCTCATGACCTGTTGAGGTTTGAAAGTGATTTGGTCTCTGCTGAAAGTCACTAAAGATAAAAGACTAGTGAGGTAGCTCAGACAAGTCTAACTTTTTAGGAGCCAGGAAAAAAAATAATGAAACAAAGAACACACACCCCTCAGGGGAAATCAAAACAAAGGAAGAATGTTTAATAGAGAAAACACTGCCCTAACTAGCAAACTCCAACAGTGAACACAGCCCAGCAGGTGTCTCACACATACAGCCCCAGAAAGAGTCCACAGCTCTGCCACCTGCAATCTGAGCACCACACACAACACACAGCCCACAGATGCATCAGCACAAAAAGGTCACATCCCTTGAAGAGCCTCACCCTTAAAGAGCAAAAGGAAAACGCTTCAAGAGGTGTCAGCCAAACAAGAGCTGCTCCTTCAGCCTCCCAGAGGAACAGGCTGCTAAGGCAGAGAAAGAGCCATCAGGTATTTTTCCCCCAGACTGCAAAAGCCCTTCTTCCCACTTCTCTCCAAAGGCTGCCAGCCTGCAGCTTAAATACACCTGGATCCTTCAAACTGGATGGAAATCTCCTGCATACGAGTGAGCTGAGGAGGGAGGGGATGGGAGGTGGGAGCATCTGGGGACACCCTGCCTGGCTGTCACCCATTCAGCTGAGGGGAGGTAGGAGCCCAGCCCTGAAGCTGAGGCCATCGCAGGGCTACCTGCCAGTGGCCAGTGTAGCACCTTTAGGCAGGATGGCCCAGGTCCCATTTATTTAGCACTTTAATGTTCTCAAGTATAAAAGGCTCTGTAGTTTCAGGACAACTTGGGCGGCCAGTAGAGGGAAGAGAAAACTGCAGCTGCACAGGTCTCTCCCTGCTCTGTGGTGTAGGCAAAGCAGAGGTTTTGAGCCACCTTTCAGCAGGAGGCTTTTATCTCCAAGAGTCAAATATCCTCTCCTCCTTTTCCTGGCATTTGCCTGCAATGAGCTTCACGTCTCCTTTGCCCAGGGGAAAGGGATGCAGCACACTGGAGTCACTGGGAGCCCAGCTGGGGCAGGCTTTGGCCAGACAAAGGGTGAGCTGTGCCAGCACCCCATGATACAGCAAGCAGCTCTGTCCCCTTCTCCCTCTAGCCCTAGGTGGCACGATTGTGCACGGGTGTGCACTGTGTACACAGTCAACCTGCACCCTTGTGCTGCTGCAGCACCTTCCTCCTATGGTTTGTAAGGCTTGAGGCTGTCAGCAGCAACCAAGGAGCCAGCAGGGCTGGAGTGGTGGGGCCACGGTGAGGAGGGATTTAGTTTAGCTGATCAGAGCCAGTAATAGCTGACAATATTTAGTCTGGAGCTGCACACACTGCCAAATTTACAAGAGAATTTGGATCAATTTAAGGGTGAAAGATTGCACTCCCATGGCTGAGATGAAGTAACCTATATACTTAAATAGGAACTCATTCCTGGGATTCAGCCTGCACTCCTCACTCACACTATGGAAAGGATCTATGTGTCCAGAAGAAATATTATATTTATTTGGGGGCCTCTTGAAAGTAGTTTCTTCTTGATGAAGGAATGATAATGATGATGCTATATTTACATGTCCTCCAAAGCTTTGTTGGCATTAGTGAAGGCTTTATCAGAAAGCACAACTACAATCAGACAAGAGCCAACATAAATCTAGAACAATTTTCATCTGCCCCTCGTAAGTGGAATAGTCCAGTGCCAAAAGGAAGAAAGAATTTGCAGCAGCGTTGGTCGGAGGCCAGCAAGTTGCTTTGTGCAACACAAGCTATCAGTGTTTTTGTCTTGCTCCTGGATTTTTCACTTTGGGAATTCCAGAGCCACTTCTGAAGGGGAGAGGAATGGCTCTGCTGCCATTTCAGTGGGGTTTCTAAGAAAGTGCTCTCTACTTCACAATCTGACAGCTCCTCCTCTGCTGAATTACTGGTGTGAGGTTTAAAAAGAGCTGCTGTTACGTGTTTATGTTTGCTTCAGCACAGCACTGTCAGCTACAACAGGCCCCCAGCAAACCCATTGTGTGCTGAAAACACAGCTAGCTGGGAAACAAAGCCAGAGTGGGAGCTGAGCACCTGCTCGCTGCAGCCAGGGACCTCCAGCATTTACCTGCTGTCAGAGGACTGTTTTCATTTTACAGACCAAACATCCAGCATGTGAGAGCTAAATAATTAATTAGAGCATATATAAGCTAAATGAGGCAAATTGGCTTGAAATACAATTTACCCTGTGGCTTTTTGATTATTTTTTTCCCCTGGTTTTAATAACAGAACAAGAATAGCCAACAAACTTGAAATTCTTTACCAGCTAAATTAATGCTGACGACTCCCCCATGAGGATAATCTTCATTTTACAGACTGCAGCAGAGGGAATGGCCAGGGGAAGCAGAATGAACAGCAGATGTGTGCAGATTCCTGGCCTGCCTGGTGGCCTGTGGCTGTGCTTCTGGGCAAAGGACACGTGCTCATCCCCAGGCCTGCTGTGGGGAGGTCGGACACTGGAAGAAGAGTTTGAGAGCTCAGTGATGGGGAGGACTGTGAAAGGTTTGACCCCTTTGGCTTGCTCTCATCCCACAAACTCCCTTGGAAAGGGAAAGCAGGAAATCCCACCAGAGCAGGCTCTGGCAAGGCTTCCCTCCCAAGCTGGCTGTGCACACAGCTCCTCCTGCTACGCACTGTGGCTCTGCCATCTGGAGCCACAAGGCATCCCTGGGGCCAGAGAAGGAGCAGAGAGGCAGGAGAATGGTCCCGCAGGAGAAAACTCGAAGCCCAAGTTTTCAAAGCTTGTCTTCTTTTTAAAGAACAATTTGAAAGTGTATTCTTGGGGGGAAAGAAAATAGGCGGAACTTAATCGCATTTCCTATAAATGATTTAAAAGAGGAAGCTGAAATTCACATGCAGACAGGTTTGCAGGCAGCTGGTGTCTAAGCCCATTCAGTTGAGAGAGTTTCCTGCACAGAGCAGAAGGTGTTGGGACTGCAGAGTATGGTCCTCACAAGGATCTTGGGAAGGAGGGAGGATGAGGCTCTGCTCCCAGCAAGCATCCTCACCTTCAGAGAGCCAAGGACATGGGGGGAGCTCTTTATGCCACTCCTCCAAGAGAAAAGGGCCAGCCCCACACAGCTCACACCCCTCAGGCTGCAAGAGCCTTGCAGAAGGGCTCACTCCTGCCTGGTAGCCAGCATGGCTTCGGGAATAGCACCCGACTGACTCACCCACAGACATCTGAGACAAAGAAGACCTCTAAAACCACCCAGCCAGGCCCCCAGCTGGAGTTAGGGTTTTGCTGTCTCAGTTGTGGCTGTTGGTCTGCAGCTCCCATCAGCTCTGTGTAATAAATCTCTCCCTAATGAGGCTGCTTGCTCATCCCTTCCAGTGCGTCCTCATGCCGTGCTCTGGGAGTAGCTGAGCTCACTGCCCATCATCCACTGGTTCAAGATTTCTCTAGGATTTTGCCTCCCTTGCTGTCTGGTTTCCTTCATTTTCTGCTCAGATCTCAGCAACTTCTTTAGCTATGAGAGGCTGAAACTCATGGTTTATGGCTGGGAAAGAAAAATCAATAAATATTCCATTTCAGAGAGGAATACACCTCCCTCTGGGCCTTCCTCTGCCTCCACAGGCAAGTAATTCTATTTACCATAGAGAACAGAAGGACACATTTCCTGCAGTAGCTCTTCTCCCTTTGCTTGGGTGCCTGGAAGCTGAGGAGCACCCCCATGGGTGCTGGCAAGGTACCAGCACTCCCCTACCCTGCCTGTTCATGCCCTCTATAGCTCTGTGTCCTCCAGGGTAGGGCTCAGTGGGAAAAAGCTCTGAGCTAACCAGTGTCCCCATGAAAAACTGCTTTCAACACAGCCTAGCCCAAATGGTCTGGTTCATCCCATGCAAAGGACTGTTATCCAGGGAGTTTAGGCCAGGCTACAGCCTCACTCTGTGTTTCCATCTGCTAAGCTGGGAGTCCTTTATTGAGTCACTTGTCTTTTGGACTGTGATAGTTTCAGTGTGACTCTGAATCTTCTTTCAAGAAAGTCAGCATGAGTCTTCCTCAGAGGAGGTGCAACGGGTGCATAGTAGAAGGGGAAATAACTTCTTCCTTTCAAGGTGATACAGATACATTAACTGACTGAAAACACTAACCCAAAAATTTCCTGCACTGTAAGTGCAATGAAAGCTTTGTCATAAAGCATCTAAGATGACGTCCTGCAGAAGCAGAGAGGTTTCCTTTGTTTCAGTTTCTCACAAAAAGAAACCTGTGGTTTCTGAAGAAAAAATGACACATGATAAAAAAAAAATGAGAAAAAAGTCCCAGAGTAATATGCTGCCTGCTAAACTACACACATTCCCTTTACTGCTCTACATCTTAATCCATAATATTTATGGGTGCTTTATATATACAAACATCTGCAACAGAATGAGTCAGTGTTATTTAATAAACACATAGATTTTTTGCAAAGCTAATGTGTTTGTTTGGGCATGGAAGGTCAAAGTCATAGTAACCAAAAACTTGGGAGTTCCAAGTTCTTAAAAACTTTGTGGAAGAAGTTCTGAAAGCAAAATTAATAACACCACTGCAGTTTGGGGAGGGAGGAAGAAGGAAGATGCTTGGATGAAGAAATGTCATTTCACTCACATTCTCTGTCCTTTAGTAAGAGCAGTAAAGAATGAGAACTGTGCTTCTCACAAACATTCTGAGTAGAGGTTTCCTCCAAGGACACTGGCAAATTGACAGAGCATCCCCTTGCTCCTCTTGCAAGTAGGAACTGCTCAGCACTGGCTGGAGGAGAGCAGCAGTGTGTCCTCTCCTTGCTTTCCCTAGGGCTCACATCAGCTAGGTCTCAAGGTGTGCCCCTGCAGAAAGGAAATGTTGGTGCTGTGGTCATGCCCTTCACTCCCCCAGGAGTCCCCGAGCTTTGCAGAGCTTTCTATGGGGAAGAATTCCTCATCTTTGATCCCAGCTACAACAAACCCTACCACACTAGAAAACCACCAAGGCTCCACATTGCCTGGGGGAACTGCAATGTGTCAGAGCTCATTGTGTCCAACTGTCCCAGGGCTGCAGAAACTCCTCCAGGCCAATAAAGCCCTGCTTGTGAGATCCAGAGTAAGGGATGGCAGGATGGCAATCCTGACACAGGCATGAAGTGACTAAGCCACCCTCCCCACTGGCATCTCAGGGCACGACTCCTCTATTCTTCCTCCTTATTTTGACAGCAGTGGTGCTGAAAGCTTGGAGCTTTTCTTGTTAACAGCTGCCCTGCAAATATGTGCAGGCCCCTTGGAGCTCATTTCTAGGCAGCAGCAGGATGGGTCATTATGAAATTACAGCAAACGGCCCCCACAGGGCAGAGACCCAGTTGTGCCCTCGGGGGCTGCACCTCCCAGGGAGAGGCTCTATGGCCGAGTGGGATTCGTCAGGAGCACCAAGAGCCCAGGGCTGGCCAGCAAGCTCGACAGCATCTGCAGGGTGTCAGTAAAAAGACACAGTTGGTATTAATAAATAAATAAAGTCACTCCCCCCCTGCACTTGGCTGTGTTTCAGTGGGACTAACAAGACAGTAAAGAGAGTCTCACACGCTTTCAGGAAGCGACCAGAACTGTTGTGACTCGGCATCATTGTAGAGCTGGGCTCAAAGGGATCAGGAGAACTGATGAAAAATGAAGCTGAGGAAAAGAAACCCAGCTGTGGTGTGATAGCCACACAAGCTTGGGAAGCCTCCAGGTGGGGCAGAGCCCAGGCGGTCACGATGGTCTTAGCCTTGGCCCCCAGGGTGGCCACCCTCGCTGCCTGGGCCACCAGCACTTCCACTGGGCCACCAGCTCTCGTTGGAATGACCCTGTGATGGATGAGCACAAGCCCTGGGTGGAGGTAAGGTGATTTTGGCTGGCTGGACCCCATCCTGCCTGGATCCCAGCATGCTGCAGGAAGAGCAGCTGTGACACTGGCTGGGGGGTATCAAACTGCTGGGGCAACCAGAGATTGTCATTGACTCACACCATAAGCATCCTCATGCTCTCCTTTCTGTTTCATTTTGTCTTTTTCACTTCTAATGGGGATGTAAAATCAGTGGCAGCTCAGAGCAGAGGTCCCAGCAGCAGATGACAGCACTGAAGTGATAAAAGCCCTTCAAGGATCACCTCCCATGCAGAGCCCTCCTCTCCTCCAGCACATTTTTTCCTTCCTGAGGGCAGGCACAGTGAAATATTAATTCCTTTAAGCTGCCCCCCAGATGACACCTTATGACTGTTGCTACATTTTTTCAGGCATTTAAGCTCCCTGACAGTGAAGACTTACAGGCAGCACTCTTTACACGAGGATGTTTACAGCCTCCCCAGCTAGCCAAGAGTTTTAGTTCCATATTCCCTCACAGCATGTTTATGTGGAGTATCTAAAATGACATTATTATCATCCTGAATGCAGTTTAAATTTCTGGAGTGCTTTTTTTTCCCACCTTTAAATCCTAAAGCACTTGACAACTGGTACATGGTCGTTGCACGCTGCGGATGTCACAAGTCATTCACCAGTCCCAGGGAGACACCTGCCTCTGAAGTTAGGTGTGTTCCCAACAATCAAGCTGCTTCTCTGTACACTCACGGGTGTGTGTGGGCTTGGCTTCCACCTACCCATGGTGCAGCTTTTCCATGTGAAATCCTTATTCACCTGCTTAAGTTGGCAGAGGTTATGGACAGAAATTCGCTGGTCTATTTAGTGCCACTCCTCAGGTCAGTTACAAAGTAAAATTCTTGGTTTCTCAGGATGCAGGATTGGACTCTTTACAGAAAGGAGTTGAAAACAGGGAGAAAGGAGAAACTACCACACAGGCAAAGTTCTTCCTGGATTTAACAACCTAAGTTCATTTTGTCTTAGTGGGAAAAGTGCCATCAACACTTCAATGCTGCACAACAGGGATTCCTACTGTTCCATGAAAACTGCTTGGGTAAAAGTGACCTGGAAACCCTTCAGAACTCCCTGACTAGTTCACAATAAATTCTTTAATAGCAGCAGAGTAATAAGATCCAATCTTGACTAGAGGTAAACTGTGATTTCCTAGAATGGCTTTAATCCAAAAGTCTTGCATGATATTAAAGGTTTTTTAGAAGGCTTTGCATAGATAGTTGAGATTTTAATGAAAATAAGGTTGCTCCCAGGTTGTTTAAGGAACAGCAGATCTGAAATACAAACACTGAGTATAATCATCTACTGGAGAACTGGAGCAAGCGAAGTCACAGGAGTTTTCAGTCATTTTGGAAACAAGTATAGGAAAATGTATATACCAAAGGGACTAAAGTTTGGACAAATTTTGAGCAAATTTGCTAAACTAATAGCTTTTATGGAAGGGCTCCAAACCTGCTTTGCTAAGGAAAGAAAGAGAGTTGGGGCTAATCCCCTTTCTTGTAACTCTGCAGCACGATGTAAATACAGATGTGCAGAGCAGTTAAAGAGCAGAACGAGGCTGGAGATCGCGCCCTGCCTCGGGGCCTCGGGCTATCGGGAGTCCCTCTCCCTCTGTTTTACTTGGAACTGGCACTTTTCTCAGTATTCTTTACACAAACAGAACAAATTTTGCTGTTTCACCTTGTTAACTGAACATGTGGTGTGAGGTCAGCAACAGTCACACAGCCTATCTATAACTGTCTGTGCTCACATGATGCGACAGCTCTGAAGAGAAGGAACATAAACAGGAAATTGGGCAAAGTGACTCTTTTAGTAAGGAGAGGACCACAACACCACTGGCTTGGGGTTTTTTTGTTTCAGACTAAACCCTTCAACAACACGCTGTCAGAGCTAATGAAGAAAACCAGAGTAGGCAGCAGCATCGGAATAAAAGCTGCAAATGTTTACGCTGTAACACTTCTGCCTGATCATAACAATGTGGTTCCATGCAGGGAAAGGAACCCGTGGTCAGGGCTTCGCTCGGCTGATCTCCCAGCCTGGCGTGCAGGGGAGTGAGGGGATGGATCCTCCACGGCCACCCCGGGCCAAACCTGGACTGTTCTTTTTTTACACCCCTATTGAATTCACGGCGACGCGCTGCAAAGACCTTTGCACTTCATTTCACTCCTAAAATTGCCTGGAGAAAGGAAGTGTGCAGGAGGCAAGCAGAAAAACAGGGAGGAGGTGCACGTGTGGGAGGACTTGTCTTGGAGAGCAGGTCACATTCGTTTGAAAGAAGAACCAACCTCTCTGGATGTATGTACAAAAGTAGAAAGTGAAAAGATCCAGTGTTGTAACAGCAACTGTGTGGTATCCACTGGTCTGGATCTAGGCATGGGGAGGGGGACACTGATTTGACTGCGTGCTCCGAGCTATGCAGGCTCTGAAGATCTCTGCTAGGATCTATGTGTTGGCTTGAAATGAGTCCCACGGGAACCACCCGGCCTTTGCGGTGACATTTAAACTCCAGTGATGCAAATGGCAAAGCTCCCATTTGCTCAGAGGGGACCAGGTCCTTCTCTTGACAGGAAGCTCTGAGAAATGCAGAGATTCCCAAAAATGGAAACGTGCTATGAAGGAATTGTCTGAATAATGAAAATTTGCCTCTGGGCTGATGAGGAGCCATTCTATCGACCACATCAGAAGATGAACTCTCCTTTCATGGGTCTAGCCTGGGTTTTGTGGGTTATGCACAGACTGCCCTTAACACTGAATTTTTTCCAGTCAGAGAGCAAATGTCTACTCGTGGCTCCAGGCATGGTAAAAGATTCTGTTCTGGGGGAAGGCAGGTGGCCCCCAGAACTGTTAAGCAGGCCGTGCCTGGACAGAACAGGCACAAAACACCAACCAGCTCCTGCAGCAACCCAGGGGAGCCAAGGGGCAGTTTTGGCTCCCCAGACACTCACCCCACGAGGGCTGCGGGTCTCCTGAGGGAGCAGAGAGCGCCTGGCACATTGTGAAGGCTGTTAGAATACAACTGGCTAATGAATGAATTATGATGAAATAAGCTGGAATTTGGAAAGATCCAAGAAGTATTTGTCACAGAAACACAATTCAAGAAATTGGGTCTCTCCAGTCTCCAATTGGAAAGAGTGCTGTGTGATTCAGATGCTCAGCCGAAGCCAGTTATCACCGGCCAGATTCCCTCAGAGTATTTACAGAAAACAAAGCAAATTATAAACTAAGAGTTGTCAGACCTATTTAGTAAATATCATAATTGCATTCAAGGGTACACCGAGAGTGTGGGTAAGACAAACCAAAACACATGGTGAAACGTGTTGGATGAAGTCTCTTCCTAGATTGCAGCAGGAATGCATACTGCTGGTGGGGATGTTAGGTGGCCTTGTTAACTCTAGACAGGTTTTAGCTGAACCTCAACAACTCTGAAGGAGTCTGGAAGTGCTCAACACCTGGTTTTACAGCCAGTTTGCTCATTTCAAAGCACATTATCAGAAAACCAACTATGCCAAGGAATGTAAAAACCTATTTTGCTTGTGGTTCTGCTGCTTTCAGCTGTCTTCACATCAACTAAACTGTGTTGTTTTACCCTTAGGTATTCTGCTAGGCAGTGTTACATTTCCAGGACTGGGATTTCTTCTTCCTTAAAAGCTGGCTTAAATTGATCTCTGCTTTATTCTTCACAGGAGGCTGAGCTGGTTTTTAAACATTTTGAGTATTAGGTTTTCATTCTCCTTAGCTTGTGGAAAACTGGTCATCACTCATATGGCTCCTAATATACAACATCCACTGCCTGTAATTTTTTATTTTTAAATACATATATGTTAGGAAAAATATAAACAATGCTCCCTGTGCCAGGTTTTCTTTCACTTAATTCTCTCTGAGTTGTCAGAGTATTTTCTGTTGCCATTGCACCCTGCATCTCATCCAAGAAAATAGGGGTTTCAGAGCCAAGGGTTTGAAGAAATACCCCATGAGCCTCACTGGCCTTCACGTTTGAGGTGCATTTCACAAAGTCAGCTGGTTAAAGTCAGCTCAAGCAGCCAACTATTCATCGTGTAAACTTCCCATGCTTAGGAGATAACTGCACATTTCTCCACTCCACTGTGGGAAGGCAACACTACCTGTGAAATTCTGCAGACCTGTGGTTTTTTTCTCAGTGTATCGTTTCATGCTCTGCCCACTTCACACCGCTCTGGGGACCACAACGCTCCAACTGAGCTGAGAATGAGCACCTAGGTGCAAACCCAGTGACCTCTGGTACAGGCTCAGGGCTGCACACCCAGGTCCTGAGCTGTATTGCTCATCCTTTCTCTTTTCACCTCCTGAGATTGGCCTTTCCACTTGTGAGTCACACACAAGTTTTTTCAGTCCCCTGTTAACTGCTGCAACTTTAGTCTCGATGTGAAGCCGCCTACGTGCCCCGGACTGGCATCCCCTGTAGAGCACTGCTATAGGAAAAACTCACTCTGGCAAGTCAAGTACTAACAGCATATTTAGTGTTTATCTTCATTTGCATGGCTTCTCAAACTTCCCTTGCTGAACCAAACGATGAAATCACAACATGCTCAGAAATATTAAATCATTTCCTCAACATCTGAATATAACGGGCTGCAGAAGGAAAACAATCACAATTGGCACACTGTGCTCTTTATCCTCAGCACTCCCAATTCTGCTATCCCTTCAGATTTACAGGCTTGCATTCTGATCACAACAGCATTAAAAACAACTAGGTACCATGCATTATCTCCTAGGAAATCCTCTTGGCTTGCCAAACACCAGCTCTGCCTGGACGGCTTGGGTTTCAGGTGGCCACACAGTGCACAACATGGGCAGCAAGTTCAGGATGCCCCAAACCAGCTTCTGACATGCTGGGCTGTGGGCAGCAGACTGGCATTGCTCAGGAATGTACCTAACCTAGCACTGGGTAATATTCTGTGGTACAAGAAAGCCGCAAATTGAGTGTGGCATTAAAATGATGAAGTGTGAAGCACTGCATTGTCCTGCCTGGCTGTGCATCCCCCTCTGCCTCCCCAATATCCACTCAACCCTGTACTGGTGCCAGTGTTTGAATTTGTCCCTTTCCATGGACAAAGGGAAGGGCAGGAGCAGGGGGTGCTGCTTGCTGCAGAGACAAACCTCACCTCCATGAAATCCTGGGATGGCTGCTGGGTGCCAGAGAGGGCAATGGGGGCTCCCCAGATGGGATGGAAAGAAAAGAAGTGCCCATTGGTGCAGAACCCCCCAGGTATCAGAGCTCATTCCTGTGAGGTGCCTCATGGCACAATGACACTTCTGTCATATCAGCATCATGACAGCCTGGAGGGGTGTGGCTCAGCCCAAAGCAGCCCAGGCTGGAGGGAGCTGGCAAGCCTGCCCTCACACCCTGGCCAGATCCTCAGGCAAGGCCAAAAGGGGGCTGTTGCTCTGTGAAGCTGCAGCTTGCAAAAGGATGGGCTGGCTTTCCTGAGCAGGTGCCTTCTCTTTGGGGTTACGTTCGGCCAGTTAGTATTTTGTAATGCAAATTTTTTTGTGAGTACAGCGGGAGTAAAACTCTCTGCCAAACTCCACAAATAGTGGAACAGTTTGGGAGTAAAAACAGATTTCAGAAATGGAAGTTCAGCTTGATCTATTGGGAACAACGTGCAATTAATGTGCTCAGCAATATCTTAAATATGAGCAATGTGGGAGAAGGGTAATAGCTCCCTTTCTATCATTTTTCAACCTGTCAGCACACTAATCTGTGAAACACCAAAAGCCAGATTCTTTGTAAATGTAAATTGGTAAACGCAGCAGAAGGCAACGGTGTTGTGAAGTTTATCTGGATCATAATCTTTTTTTTTAAACCCTAAGAACTATCAGAGGAGAGTATGTGTTTGTGAGATGGTGAAATAGGATCAATGTTACTGTTACAAAAGTGAGGATAATGAGCCAGCTGGGTTTTTCCACAGTCATTTTCAAGACGACGGCGCTGATTTCTGCTTTTCTGCAACTTCTTCTCTATCTATTCTCCTCCCTTCCCTATCCCCTTTTTTTTTTTGTGGTTTTTGCACTCTGAGCTACACCCAGAAAATGAGGTCACCAAGGAGCAGTGAGGAGGTGGACTGAGTCCATGAGTGCAGGGCGGGAGCTGCGGGGCTCTCTGGAGGCAGCGAGGGAAGGGACTGGGGAGGAGAAGGTGTCGGGCCTGGCCAGCTGCTGTGTGGAGATGTCCCTGCCCTTCTGCCACTGGCACTAGGTAATCACACGCTGTGGCTGCTCCCCGAGGTGAATGGGGTGAGAGGTGACTCCCCACACCCTCCTGCTGTCTGCAGCTAAAGGAATGAGGGATCCTTCTGACCCCCAGGCTGCAAGCATGAGGCTGGCAGGGCCTGTCACACCTTCGCCTGGGCTCCTGTGCAAGGCACAGGAAAGTGAGGAATATGGAGAGCTCCACTAGCTCCCTGCCCACCCACTTGCTCCCCATCTCCCTGTCTCACCCAGACTCCTGTAAGCGACGACATCCACACAGCCCCCTGCATCTTGGGCAGCCCCTCAGAGCTGGTCCCAGCAGGTCAGTGCCACTGGGGCTGGGCAACGGCCACCTACACACCTTCTGCCCTGCTGAAAATACCTGTGTATTTGCTGTCCCTCTGCCCTGAAAGGGGGGGGCAACCTGAAGCACCTCTGGGGCACGTGAAGCACATCTGGCACTAGCCCCAGTGAGGCTCACACAGCCCAAATTTTATAAATCTTCAAAATCTAAGTGTAGAATCCTCTGCATATTCTGCAATGCTTGTATATGCCTCAGAAGGAAGCTAATGTTAAGTGTGGATGATGTTAATGCTATCATGATGCTGTCAACTTGAACTGCAAAACTGGAGCTGAAGTGAAATTCAGGCTGGCTTAGAGTTCCTCTGATGATTTTTGAAATCATATAACCTCATTTTCAGTTTTTTAAGTGGGTTTTGTTGCTATTAGAAGCAACATAGAGAGATCCATGAAGACAAACTAACAGAAGTGCCAAGACAGCCTTGTACACTGAGATCTGCTCAAACCACAAAGGAGACACATAAAAAGCTCCAAATTCTCCACAGATAAAAACATTTCCTAATCAGCTGAATGTGCAAAGCAGAGTTAATCCACAGGGCTCTCCTGCCCGTGGGAAGGGCACTACCCTCCCTTCCCAGTCAACACTGAATTCTTCTCCATTGCTCCCACCAGCAATGCCCCTGCTGCAGAACTGGTTAACTGAACGTTTGTGCCCAACAGTTCTTTCAGCTGGCTCCAGAGAGTGCAGATCCTTGACAGTGCCTTCAAACTGGCAAAGAAACCACTGCTCAGAGCATTTGTCATAGGGAGGGTGTGGAGACAGACAGATTTACAACAAAGAAACCATACAAAACACCCTCAGCTCTGGGCTGAACCCATCCCATTCAGTCTGTTAAAGAAAAACAAATTAGACTTTCCCTGTTGCTGCCCTCAGTTGAAATGTGGTGCTCGGGAGCCAGCGGATCAGTTCAGCCCTATTTATAAAGAACACAGGATCTCAGAGGAGAGTAAACTGTCTGGCACTGGTGGAAAGCAGAGCTGAGAGGCTTTTCAGCAAGTGACTAAAACACTTTTCCCAGCCAAACGAGGTACTTGGGTGCCAGGAGGTGCCAGTGTGCCCCAGCAGCAGGGACAGTGCAGCTCACACTGGTATCCACACCAGTGCAGGCTGCAGCCAACATTGGTTTTCTTTGCACATGGACACAGGAGCTATAGGTCACTGCAGGTCTTTTTTTTTAACAGGTCTCAAATCCATATGTGTTTTGGCAGGCAGTGTTCTGCCCCTTGGTTCTGCCATTTGGACTCCTACCTGGTTAATTGAGGAGTGACAGTATGTGGGTGTCACAGTCCTGCTGGTACTTGCAGGTAGCAACAGGAGAAGCGATGAGGGCTGTTTTTAGACTGAGGCCATTTCATGAGTGTTTATGTCCAGGAACAAATCAAACCTCGAGCAATATGTGTTATCAAAGGGACAGTTAAAGTGAGAGATACAAAGGGAGAGTAGGGGAGCCCCAAACAGTCTAGAAAATTGGAAG
>VYZU01090252.1:0-10377 GCA_013401355.1 Ceyx cyanopectus
GGGGCTTTGCCCCGTGTGCCAGCGTTTCATGTGGGGATGAGTCCTTGTCTGGCCTGGGGCAGGAGGATGAGGGGTGATGGTTTCCTTGCCTTTTGCCACTCAACGTAGATCCAAGAGTTACAGCAAGTGGGGTTCTCTTCTGTGATCAGAGCAGCTTCTAAATTAATTTTGCTTACTTTTAATCTGAAGTATTTGCAGTTCCCACGAGTTCTCTCCAGCACTGATCTCAATTACCTTGTTACGATTGGAGTGTGCACAGTGGCAAGGGATGAGGAGGAGTAAATCCCACCCCGCTGAGAATGGGCTGTGGTGGGATTTATGAGGGGGGTGATTTTCCTGGGCTTGGTGGGAGGGCTGGACAGTGACAAGGGGGACACCCCTCTTTAACATGACTTGCCTCAGTACCTCTGTTTGCTTATGACCTGATGGAAAAACAAGCTACTCTACAATTCAGTATCCCTTATTTAAGCCTTGAGACTGGGACCTCTCAGGGGGACAAGGGACACCCTTCTCCCAAGCTGCAGCCTTGGAGGGAGTGGCTGCTGGATGTCCATGGAGAGAACCCACCTGCCTCCCTGAGAGCAGAAACTGCTCCTCTGCTGGGGTGCAAGCGGGCGACCATTTTTCCTAATTAGTCATGATGTCTTGCCCATCACAGGAATAAATAGCAGGCTTTCCCTGCAGATGTGGGATGAGAAGCACTATTTATCCTTGCTCTCAGAGGAAGCTGACAACATGACAGGTGAAATATCAGGAATAATTAAGAAAAATAAGGCCCTATGTACTTTATTGCCCCGGCAGCAGGGATGTATGGCCACGACTCGTGCATCCTGGTGTGTTCCCCGCCCTGCCCTTTGCTGTCAATTTGGTATTGTCCTGCACTTGTATGGTGCTTCTTGCCCAGGGTGACTGCTGCCCATCCCAGCAGGCACCCATCAGTGCCCATCGCCCCTGGGTTTAGCAGCTTGAAAACCCAAAGGCATCTGCTTGATGCTTCAGTGATTGGGTTTGACCTGCAGTCGGAGGTCCTGACTCTGAGATACAAATATTTTGGGTACAAATGTGTGTCGAGTAAATACTATTTTCCGGTGATCTCTTTGTCCAGAGGAGAGGAAGGAAAACATATGGTAACCTGTGTATGACTTGGGGATTTTAGACTTTTTATGCATTGCTGAATTCTGGAGAATGACTGGGAAGCAGATCCCACTGAGATGTGTTGTCTGAAGGGGCCTCCCACCCACCTTCTGCCTGATGGGGAGAGCTCTTGGCTATGTAAGGGAGAGGAGCATCCCTGGCTTTGACCCAGAGCTTGTTGCACCATGCCCGCTGGAACCGATGACGGATGACGCACTGGCGAAGGGGAGCAGCTCCGGTGACCCGTTTTTCCGTGACAGTGTTGCCCTTGCCCCTGGGGCATGCTGGGTTCTGCTCAGGCTAATGCCAGGCTCCATAGCCTCACTGGGAATGAAGTTAGAGCTGCAGCCTGCCCGCACTGGGAGATGTGTTTGCTTATGAGGCAGGACAGCTGGGGAGCTCGGGAACTGTATCTACCCAAACAATGTGAAAATCTGATTACAGCAAGTGTCACTGGGCATCACTTAACTCTTCCTCTGCAGCCCCAGCCTCGCCTGACAGGCATAATAGATCTCCTGGATACATCTTGCGTAGAAATAAAATGCCTAGTCAAAAGTGCTTAAAATCCCTCAAGTTTGGAGTTTGCTAATCGTGTCTCTGGCTCGTGGGGCCCGTGTGCTTTTGGGGCTGTCCATCCTATATTAAGCCTCATTAAGCCTGTGCAGCAGCTTTCCTAGACGTGGTCAGGAAAATGTGGCTTTTTTTTTTTTAGGCACTTAGGAGAAAAGCAATTGTACGTCGTGGTCTTCATCTTGCCCCCTTTGACCATGTGCGCCGGGTGCTCACTGGCACTTTTTAGGAGGCTTGTGAAAGGGACCCTTTGTTGGGAGGGGGGGGAAGCCAGCAGCAAACAACTCCCAAACTGCTCTTGGGGCACTTATATTTAGCTCCCTTGCAGCACAGTCCCTTCAATTTACACTCACCCTTTTGTCCCTTTTAACTACCAGCACCGAGGGTCTAAAAGAGAAAGATACCAGCGAGGAATAGGCAGCTGCTGCTTGCGGAGGTGAAGGTATTTTTAACACAATGCCTGAGAAAAAGGAATTTGTTTCCTCCAACCTTCAGTCGGAGTCAGTGCTGTGAAGGATCTGTGAAGGCAGGAGAAGCCCAGGTGCTTCTGTTAGCAGAAGCATCGCAGGCAGCAGTGGAAGCACAATAGTGTACAAAAGCTGAAGAGGCAGGCTGAGAAACCAAGGTGGAGGTTCACCCTGGCTCACTGGTGGAGGTGAGGTGCTGCCAGGCACTTGGGTAAAATACAGAGGGTGGCTGGGCTCCCAGCCCAGCTGAAGGAGAGGATGAGGGCTGACTGGCAATGAGAGCCGGGTCCCCGCCAAAACTGAGGCTCCTTTTTGCTCTTTTAAATATTTATAGAGTGCTGTAGTACCTTGTGCTGCAGCCTGTGTTCCCTGAGGCTTTGGAACAGGAAAAAATGTCCAGAGCAGGCTTTGCATCTTCTACGAGATGCTGCTTCAGAGCCTGACCTTGAGGATTTGTCACCTCCCTTCTTTTGTGCGGGGACCGGTGGGTCTCGCCTCTGTGATGCGTCCCCCGGGCAGGGAGGTGACGGGCAGCGCTGGCCTCTGCTGTTGGTCACAGGTGAAGAGCAGGGTCTGCAAAGTGTGGGACATGCTTACACCTAGAAAGGGCAACAGCAGGGATCCAGCAGTCATGTTCCCCATGGAGTGTACCCAGCTCCTGGGATGCTGCCTCTGCCCTCCCTGGGAGAGAGGGTCCTGCCCAAGCATCTCTGCGAGACCCATCGCTCGGCGGCTCTTCCTTACCCATGCTGTGCCCACTGCCAGGTGTGTTCTCACAACTTGCCCATCCTGCCCCAGAAAGGCTTTTTCTCTCCCCTTTCCGATCTTTGAGATGTTTGCTTTCTGTATCAGTAGCCGCCTGGTATCAAGTTGGAAAAGTCTTGAGTTTAACTGTGCAGTTCCTCAATTCTCTGAGCAAATAAGCCTGCATAAGACCCAGACCCTTGAAGCCCATTGTAATTTAATACAGCTTAAAAGGTAAACATCGAACGGTTGCAAAGGAAATATCATCAAAGCCATTGATTTTTTTGTTGTAGTGACACTGTGTCTTTTTGAATAATTCCCAATAATGAGAAAATGTGAGAAAATTGAAACCAGTTTGCAGCTATTATAAGCCTAAATGATCAGATAAATAGTTCTCAAGCTACTCATTTAAGCTGTGCATATGAAAAAGCAAGAAGACCTTATTTTTGAGCAGAAGTGCTACATTGAGTAACTTTTTTGGGCATAAAATGCAAAAACCAAACCACCCCAGGCAGAGTGGAAGATGGATTTCTTCCACTGGAAGGTCAGGGTGGTTAACACGGAGAGAAAACAGGCTTTTCCAAACTGCTTCTCTACATAGTGCTACACGTTTTCTGTTGTGTTTATTGTTTCCATATGTCCTGCTGTTAAACCCTGCCCCGATCTCCCCCTGTACCCCAGGGAATGTGTAAAGTGGGGTGCCCAGAGCCCGTGCAGCCTCACCCAGTGCTGGTACGGGGTCCTGGGCACGGGAAGCAGAAGTCAGCACAGTGCCAGCAGTGAACAGTGCTCTTCGAGATGCTTCCTCCTAATGAAAGTGAGTGCCTGGCCGTTGCTGTTAAGGAACGTGTTTGTAGCTGAATTTGGTTAATATGGGCTGTCTGTAATGCCTTCACAGAGGATACTTTTAAAGAACCGTTAACGTTGTGCTGACTCCCTCTTTACATTTTGAAAGGGCAAAGTACACCAGTGAAGAGCTTTAAAGAAATAGAAGCAATTTGTTACAGCTTCCCTGCAAGTGGAGGGGGAGGAGATGCTCCTGCTCGTGTGGAGCTGAGCACTGTGCATCTTGCACCAGCTCGGGCTGCTGGTGGGCCACGGCTACTGGCTTGGTTCCCATGGGCCAGCTGTACAAACACCATCTAACCCATCCAACCCCCCAAAATGGAGCAGGTCTCATTCCAGCGCCCTACCCTGCCCCCTGAAAGACCCCTTGCCGTGCTTCTGACGAAGGAAATCGCTTCTTATTTGCACTGCAAGGTCCCGTTTGCTGCCTTTGTGTAAAATGAAAGCTTTGGTTTAAGGAAAAAGCCACCTCTGGGGTCCTGCCCGGGCTGTTAGAGGGCACGCAGACCCTGGCCCCTGTACACCCCGGCTGCTTGCTGGCCACTGCTGCTGTGTGCTGCACCCCTCTGTGGGCTGGAGCACTGATCCAACCTGCTACGCTTCACTGGAAGAAAATGGTTTCTGTTTTAATTTATATTAGGTCTAGGAGAATGACTTTTGCTTCTAATCTGGAAACCAAGGGTGCAGGGTATCGGATGCTGTTGGGTTGTGTAATTCATGGTCTGTAATGCTGCAGTCGTGGCAGACACAGGAATTTAGTGGTGCATGTGAAAATTATATGCTGGAGGGCAAGAAAGTGAGGCTTCTCGTTTCCCTGGTGCACAAAATACCTGCCTGATGACAGGCCCTGCAAAGGCTTCTAGAATTCTTTCCTGACAGGCACGTTCAGTGCCCCCCACAGAGACACCCCGCTCTCGACATTCAGGTTTGTCTGGATTCTCTCGTGCAGCCAATGCCTTCCTCATGTCAGTGTTCCCAGACAGGTCTCATAGCAGCTTTTTGCCAGTGCAAAAATAAGGTGGCCAAGAAATCAGGATGCAGCAGATACCATTGCCCATCACATCAGGGCCACGCGGGGCAGGAAGCCACCAGTTATTGTTAATGTGGGGGCCAGCTCAAAGTGGATGTCCTCAAAATGCAGCCGAGCCCTTCCCCGGCCCTTCAGACAGAAATGAAAAGGCTTTCATGTTCTGCGGGGGCGGAGAGCACAATTTGTGATGACCTGGCTCTGGCTGGTATTCGAAAGGTCACTTTGAGTACGACGCTATCTGAGCCCATTGATTTTAGAGGGAAAAAAAAAAAGCCCCCGCACTGGAGAGAGGGGGAAAGCGGGGGAGAGGAAGCGAAAATAGCTCTGGCAACAGTCATTGTCTAAAACCAACAAAGAGGCACTGAAAGGCTCCCCGCTCGCTGCTGTCAATAGCCACGGCAAGGGCACTGGCTGGCATGGTCTGCGCCGGGAGAGGAGCCTCTGCTCGGCTCCTGCCACTGCGGGTGAGCGCCCGGAGGAGCTGGAGTGGTGGGGACAGTGGAGAGGGCACAGCAAACACCACAGCTCCTGCTGGTGGGGTGAAAGGGGTCTGGCAGCGGCCGATGGCTCTCTGGGCAGAGCTACAGAGCGTGGTGGCACCAGGCTGAGCTCTTACCAACTGAAATGTAGTCTGAGGGGCCTCACCCCCAGCCATGGCTGGATCATTACCTTGAAAGCATTCAAGGCTGGCAAAGAAACGATTTGCCCTAAAGAGCTCGTCGGACTGTCAGCTGGTTTGTGAGCATTAGTGAATAATAAGGAGCGATAGCAGCATTAGCCCTGCATCCGTGCAGTCATCTGTCACATAACAAGGGGACTATCAGCACGTTGTCATGTTTCAAAAGCTGCTGATCAATGCTTTAAAAACAGTAATGGCCAAACTCTGCCAGAGTGTGCCCAGAGGCGAGGTGCTGGCTGTGCAGCGGGGACCTGGCCAGCGGCTGTGGGGGGACCCTGCTCTAGTCCCTGAGCCTTTGGAGCTGTGGAACTTTGGAGCTGCAGCCCCACTGCAGATTTAAGAAGTCTAGCATCTGAGTTGAGGAGAGAAGGGCTGGACACTCATGAGAACCGAGGGTTTCAGTGTTGGCGACCCGGACGCAATTTGCTCTATTGTTTTAATTTTCCTGGGGACTGTCCGATGCCTGGCTCAGTGCTCTGTCTGGGACATGAGGACAGCAGCATTTGGGAGATGAGATGCTCTGGGGATGGTAAAGGCGTGTGGCGCCACAGGTTGCTGCACTGCTGCCATCCTGGGAGCAGTGTGATTGTGGTGGCTGAGATAAGACTGGCAATCACCACCTTCTTTGTTTTCGTGTCTACCGAATTAATTGCAGCATGCAGGGGTAGACGTTTTGGTGATTGAGAGGGGAAAGACTCAAACTTGTAACTAGGTCAGTCAGAAGAAAGTGAATTTTGCCCAGCCGGGTGACAAAAGGCTGGGGGGAGAGGGCGGAGGCAGCATCTCCTGGCCTCTGGGTACCTGGAGGGAGAGTAATGAGAGACCAGAGATGGCTTTTCCCGAGGGCTCATGCCGGCAGGCATTTTGGAAAATTCTGTTTTCTTATTGACACGGTAGGGGAGAGAACAAAAGGATCTCTGCTGTTAAAGCCAGTGGCAGGAGCCCTTTGCTCCAGTCACAAGGCCAGGCGGGCCCTGGTCAGTGGGATGGACCAAGGGAGGCAAAGCTTCATGCTGGCAAAAGGGGACACAGCAAAATCACTTAGTGGCTTTATTCTTCCAATTTCTCTGAGCTCTTCCAAGCTCTGGATATATGAAGGAGAGCGAGGTGAGGCAGATTATAAATGTGACGGATCTGCAGAAAAAGGAGAGGTCCGAAGGGTTGAAATTAACTGCAAAGTCTGGCCTAGGAATGACCCTCTTCCTCCTTCTCCTGCTCTGGATTTTTTCCATCTCATGCAGAAAAATGCAGCTGGTCAGCTTGACAAGTGGAAACCGAAGCTTTGTCATTAATGTGCAACGCTGAAACAATGATGTATGGCTGGCGATAGATCATGTTGGGTTTCCGGAGAGCAGGCAAGATGAAGGCATGAGACTAATTCATGATGCATGAACGCATTGATCTTCCTGGCTCTGGAAATACAATGTAATGAACCCCCGCTAACAGATCATTTTTATGCCACTGCACTTCACTAATATCTAATGATTTCACCTTGCTCTGAGATAAAATATAATTGTATGGGAGTTCCAGCTTTGTTCTTTAATACTCGCGTAGAGTTAACGAATTATGTTTTGCTCTGTAGCTGTCGGCAAGTTGAGACAAGCTTACAAAAGCCCCGCAATTACTAGGCTAAGATGCATGTTTAAAACCTGTGTGTGTACGCGTGTGTGTGTTTATAGCTGCCAGGGATGTGATGACTCAGTGCCTGGGCACTGATGCTGGTGATGAAGGGCACTGCCAGGACACCGGGGAGCTGGTGTCTGTGCTGGGGGAATTTCTGCATCTCCTCTGCCCAACTGGTGCTCAGGGAATGGTTGCAGCTTTGCGATGGAGGCTGCCTGTAAACGCGTCGCTTGCAGCATCCAGGTTGGTGGTTTGAAAGCACAGCACTCCTTTTGTTATTTCCAAAGTCCACAATCCTTTTGAAGATCAACAAACCCTGCTTTGCCCTCCCAAAGCCACACTGTGTTTCTTACCCAGCCAGGCAAAGCATTTTGCTTGAGAAAATAAGTTTGGGGGCCTTTTGATAATACTCTCCCGAGTTCTTTGTACTTTGCTCTAATGAAGGTGCACATCAGGATTTTTCCTGCTTATTATTTGTCCATAAGCAAACGCTGTCTCCCTTCCAAGCCTGCTCAAGTGCCTGTGGTTTGTAACCGTCTCTGATGATAAACGAGAAGGATGCTTCTCGGTGAAAATCAGGGCAGGCCAGAAAGGCAAGGATGGGTAACTGCTGCCAGTCTTGATGGAGATGCGTGGTTCTGGTTCACGGGGGCTGGTAGTGTTGGTGTGTGTCTCTGGATCATCAACAGGGACGCTCCCGAGCGCTCTGGTGCTGGGCTGTCAAAGCCCCGACAGCGGCGCGACAGCCCGGGGCCGGCCACGTCTCCCGCCGACCAGCAGCGTTTGTCTTGGCATCTTATCTGCAGTCACCTGTCTCCTCTCGTTTTGTTTAGTGACGGGAAGCTCTTCTGGGGGGGAGCGAGTGGTAAACTCCTGTTTGTTGCAACGCGTTGTCTGCAGCTGGGGTCCTGGCCCCCGACTGCGGCTTTTAAGTGCTATCGCAGTGCGAAAAATGAGCAGGAGCTGGGAAATGTGAGTTGAAGGTGATGATGTTTGTGGATTCTTCAAAGGCGAGCCTCTCTGTTACAACAGAAGTCAATGGAAATCTAACCACTCTTGACAGTGAAAGCTGAAGTAATGTTGTACCTAATTTGAAATTCCCTTTAGGCTAAGTAAGACTTTCCCTTTCATGTGTGGTGTTTGTATCCCTTCTGGGAGACCTTTCCTCTGTACCACACTTGGTTACATGTGGTGTTGACAGATGATTAAGACGTGAAGTCTCTTAAATCAGAGGAACAGCCAAAGTTTTGCATGGTGTGCTCAGGTGTTTGCCCACAGTGTTTGAAGGGCCTCAGCCCGACTGAGGTTTGGGGCTTGCTGCCTCTTGCAGCTTGAGGTGTCCCCAGCGAAGTAGGTGCTGAAGGGAACAACAAACCAGAGACAAAACAGAGCTGCACAAGCTAGATACCGCAAGGGAAAGCAGTTCTTTACTGTAGCAGCATATCTGGAGTGACTGAACTTACTGGGTTTGCTGGTGTCCTTAAAAGTCACTTCATGGAAGCTTGTTTTGTGGAGATGAGAAGCAGAAGAAGCTTCTACAAGACTCTGCTCCTTGTCCCCACCGAGCAAACCTTGCCAGGTGACTTGGGCAGACTGTGCTCGGTGCCTCTGCATCTTTTGGATGGCTGCAGATTATGAGCTGCAGCTCTGGCACCTGGTCACCAGGGTCCATGCCATGTTTTGGGGAGATCAAGCAGACAACACCCACGAGGCATCTTGTGGTGGGGAAGATACAGCTCTTGAGGAAATCAAAAGGGCTTTTTTTAAAATCCCAGCAGCTTGTATAAAAACAAACAACAAACCCCAACTGATTGGCCATGGAACCTGTCTGGAGTGAGCTGGACTGGGGTGGCAGCAGTGGGACCTTCCCCGGCCACCTCCTCACAGAGCCTAAACCCCAGACCTGCTGCTGGGAGGGTGGGTTGGACCAGAACTGGGCTCCGAGATGGGATGGAGAGCATGAGTACTGTGGGCGGACTGAGCTCTATACACCAGTTGTCTCCTCACAGCAGGGCTGTGGTTTCACCCGGTGCTTATTTTGATGGGTTCCTCCCACCCCCTCCCCACTATCTGCATGTCTTGACTTTTCCAGGCACTTTTCTCCTATAAGAATATTAAACACATTTAAAAAACACTTAAATGCTAATGTGAAACCTGGAAAGAGGATGTCAAATGCAAGAGGAGCTTGGAAGACATGATGTCTCTGTAGAAGGGTTTGACCCCGGTAATCTAATTTGCTTTACATTTAAAATGATACTTCATTCTCTTATTATAAGGCTCTGTGTCATTGGCTCATAAAGATTACAATTTCTTGTCTTCCAATTGTAATAAATCCACTTCAAGCACCCTCTTGATTTGAAATTTGTCACAACAACATGCAGAGGGCACAGTTCCTGAGTTTTATGGCGCGGGTGCATTAGAGACTCATCTGCAGGAAAGATGATGCAAGACTATAAAGTGATTTGTCCCTCTCCATTCTCAATTTGATCTGTGCTTAAAAAAATTAAAAAAAAACCCCTAAATTATAGCTTACTCCTCATTATCCAGTAGTAAAAAGGTTAGACTGGCAGGGGAGCCAGACTGGCTAGATTTTTCGTGCTTCATCCTGACACTGGGGAATAATCTGGTTCCTTTAAAACCATCTGAAAATATTTCATCTTGTTTCAGCAGACTTGGGAGCTTAACCTTTCTGGTTGTGCTTATTGGAGAGGATAGAAAGCCGATCGGTGTTTTGTGCATACATCTTATCAGGCACTAAATAATACAGTCGTCGGGGCTGGCAGCTTTGGGTGCTGCACGGAGTGTCTTTGGCCCGTGGCCACGGGGAGGGGTTTGGTGCCAGAAGGAGAAATGGGTGTGTGGGAGCCTTGGTGTCAGTGCTGCCTGCAGGTTCTCCCGGTGCACTGGTGGAGAGCGGTGTGGGCTCTGGGCAGGGACCTGGACCCATCCTGAGCGCTTGGAGCCAGGGGGACCACCGGGCTTGGATGTGGTGGCCGCCCAGACCATGATAAAAACCACTGGTGTGTACCCCTGGAACATCGCTCAGGCTGCAGCAGCAGTGGGGAGATGCTGCCTAGTCCCAGCACATTTTGGGGTGGTCCTACACAGACCAGCAGCAGGGCCAGGGCACAGACTGTGAGGCATCCACATGGCAATACTCCATTTGTATTCCCCTTTTTTATTTTAATAAACTCACATAAATACACGTGAGAGACTTTGCTTGGAGAGAACTTTCATACTTTTAGTGTCTGTTGTCCCTTAGGGGTTTTTTGGTGTTGGTTGGT